>JASPKZ010007767.1:0-304622 GCA_030220185.1 Diploptera punctata | reverse complement strand
GGGCAGGACATGTAGCACGAATGGAGAATGGAAGGGAGGCATGAAAGCTTCCTATAGGAAAACCGGAGGGAAAACGCCAGTTGGTAGACCAAAAATGAGGTGGGAGAATAACATTAACCATGATTTGAGGGAAGTAGATTATACAGGGAATGATTGGAAAACAATAGCTCAGGATAAAGACGTATGGAGAGCTTATGTCTGCGCGGCCATAAACCTCCGGGTTTGAAAGTGCCAGTGAGCTAGTTAATACAGGCCTATAATCTCTCAAATGTTACTTTTAACAAATAATAATTTCTGAAATTCTAATTATCTTGGAATACAGAATAGCAGTGTAGTCAATTGAGATATAAAAAAAACTGGAAACAAATATTAACATTAATTATTAATAATTATGAACACGCACACACTATTGACTAACACTAAGGAATTAGGATTGGAAGTAAATATCAATAAAATTAAATATGTGGTCACATGTAGAAATGCATTATATAAGGAAATGGACAGCTAATGACAAATGAGGGAAATTTTGAGGAAGTGGCTGAATTCAAATAACTAGGAACGATAATCACAAGTAGGAATGAGATACACAAAGAAATTAAACATGGCTCAATTCTGGACATGCGTGCTATTATGCATTGCAGAGACTTTTGATGTCCCAACTCCTTTCAAAAACGTTAAGCTGAAAATATATAAAACTATTATTCTACCAGTTATATTATATGGATGCGAAACATGAACTCTTACTTTAAGGGAGGAAATGAGATTACGAGTTTTTGATAATAAAGTTCTTAGGAAAATTTTTGGACCAAAGAGAGATGAACAGACAAGTGAATGGAGAAGACTACATAACAATGAACTACATGGTCTTTATAGGAAGCCAGATATAAAAAGAACAGTTAAGTCTCGTAGACTGCGATGGGCAGGACATGTTGCGCGTATGGGGAATGAAAGACGAGCTGGAAGCTTCTTGTAGGTAAACCAGAGGGAAAGTGCCCAGTTGGTAGACCAAGAATGAGGTGAGAGAACAACATTAACTATGATTTGAGGGAAGTAGATTATACAGGGAATGATTGGAAAGCATTGGCTCAGGATAGGGATGTATGGAGAGCTTATGTCCGCGCGGTAATGAACCTACGGGTTCGATAGTGCCAGTGAGTAAGTTAGTAAATAAGTATAATTATGAAATTTCTTCATCTTATTCTTCTTTATCTCAGTTTAACCTCTCACCTTATAGGTAATAGTCACATGCCATCCAGGCATTACAGTCACACGACCTGTCGCGAGAGGGATTTTAATCTGTGGTCCACACACTTACTTTTTTGACCACACAAGGGAATGTAGGGTCTCCCCGAATGAGGGATCAGCTCAATATTAGGGTCTCCTCCGAGACAACACGACATTAAGACCAAACACACCATTCTTATACACATCCGCATTGAACATGGCGAATATGATGATTATGATGTCCACATGATGTTCGGAGACCGTTTGGGCCTTAGGTTTCCTGATATTTGCCTTAAAGGCGAGAGAAATGCTCGAAATAGACAGTCTCCCAGGAAACATGTCCCGATCGGGGATCGAATCCAGATCCGCTGCGTACGAGGTAATGAAGGTTTCCGAGACTACAGCGGTGGACATGAAAGTTCTTAAATTTAATTTAGAAGGTCAAGGTTAAATTTTGAAATATTTTCCTTTAAAAATCAAAGTTAGGCGATTATATTGTAAAACACAGCTGTTTGCAAAGAAATGCTATCAAGTTTATAGTTTTATTTAAAATGGAGAACAATTAAATAAATTTTATTACTTTCCAGAAATATACTATTAAACCGAAATGTTGCCAATTTACCAACTGTTTTAAATAAGTCAGAAACTTGGAATACTAAGAAATAGAAATTTCAAGAAAAGCTGTTAAATAAAGCAGCTTAATGGACATTGTTTATTCCTAGAACCTAGAACAACCGTTATGAATACCACATGTACAAGCAAACAATCGTTCCAAGAATGTTCATCAAATATTTCGTAAAAATAAAATCTTCAAACTTCGCATTTAAAAGAAGGCTTAATGCAGGGATAACTATACTTTAGAACGTAAAAAAAAGTATATTCTTATATGATTAAAAAAATATATATAATACGTATATCAATACTGATGATGTAGTACTATTGGGCGATAGCGAAAAGATACTAAAGCCAACGCACACACACTATTGAGTAACACTAAGAAATTGGGACTGCAAGTAAATATTAATAAAACTAAATATATGATCACCCATAGAAATGCATTATATAATGTAAATAAACAGCTAATAACAAATGAGGGAAATTTTGAGGAAGTGGCTAATTCAAATACCTGAGAACAATAATCACAAACAGAAATGAGATGCACAAAGAAATTAAATATAGGCTCAATACTGGAAATGCGTGCTATTATGCATTACAGAGACCCTTGACGTCCCAACTCTTTTCAAAAAACGTTAAACTGAAAAAATATATAAAACTATTATTCTACCAGTTATATTATATGGATGCAAAACATGGACTCTTACTTTAAGGGAGGAAAGGAGATTACGAGTATTTGAAAATAAAGTTCTTAGGAACATTTTTGGACCAAAGAGAGGTGAATGGAGAAGCCTTACATAAGAACTACATGGTCTTTATAGGAAGCCAGATATAATGAGAAAAGTTAAGTCTCATAGACTGCGATGGGCAGGACACGTGGCACGAATGGGGAATGAAAGACGTGCATGGAAGCTTCTACAGTAGTAGGAAAACCAGAGGGAAAACGCCCAGTTGGTAGACAAAGAATGAGATGGGAGAATAACATTAACTATGATTTGAGGGAAGTAGATTATACAGGGAATAATTGGAAAACATTAGCTCAGGATAGGGATGTATGGAGTGCTTATGTTCGCGCGGCCATGAACCTACGGGTTTGATAGTGCCAGTGAGTTAGTTAGTTAATAAGAATAACAATAATTATAATTTATTTGAATTGGCTGAGTTCTTCTTCTTCATCCAACCAAATCTTAGGCCTATAGGCCTATTACGATCTCACTGATGGATTTTGTATCCAGCGTTTCCTTGGACGGCCCAGAGATCTCTTCCCTGTTGGGCAATAACGAAGCATGGCCCTGGGAATTCTATTCGTCGCAAATGATTCATCCAGTTGTTCTGATATCTATGTATGTATTCGATGACCGGTTCTAAACATAGTTCCTTCAAGATATCATTGCGTTTGTGATCCCTGCTGTATATCTCATGAATCTCATTTCACTAGAAGTTATCCTGCTCTCTTCTCCTTTCCTCAAAGTCCTTGCCTCACTGCCGTAGCAAAGTGCAGGTCTTGCTAAGGTTTTGTATAACCGTACTCTGATATCTCTCTGGACTAGCGAAGGTTTCATTACTGAATGTATTATTCCCATGGTTTTATTAAAATTAATAATTTTATGGATGGATAACTTTAATTAAGGGAAATTCGTTAATGTTTGTTACAAACTGATAGTCTATAAGTTTGTAGTCATTTATGTCATCATCAACATCAAGGCTTAGGTCCTCTGGGCTGTTTCGACTTTAAGAGATTTGGTCTCTCCATTTAGCAAATGGTCTTCCTTGATTTCCATATCCTGTAGGTATTTTCTTAAAACTCATGTTAATTATTAAGATTGGTTGGAGAAAACCTTCAATGATGAGGAAAATTCTCAAAATGAATGAACGAATTAATTATTTTATTAGCTATGTCTACTTCATCCAATTGGATGAGTTAAGGTCATATAGCCTCCTCTTCCATTCAATCAGTGAAAAATATTAAATACAGAAAATATTACATAACATCATAAAACACATATATCTCCAGAAATGCAACATAAGAGAGAAAGCAAGTTGTAATTGTGGTATTAGCAGCCAAAGTGTTGAACATGTTATATGTTATTGCCCTTTGTTTTGGAATTATCTGTCTTCTAAATAACACCATCTGTTTAAGTGAACCACGCATTTCAGAAGTGCTTGGACAGAAAAGAACTACAAACTTTTAAATAAATACATACACACACACATGTATATATCCATCCATGGTAATTCTGCCCGATGGCAGGTCTTTCACTGCAATCATAGCATTTTCATGCTATGCTTTGCAGCTTTACTAGGGAATTGTAGGTGTGGTAGCTTCCCGTTGCTTTCCACACCGGTGAAGGATGATGATGATAAGGATGATGATAATGATAAGGATGATTATAATGATAAGGATGATGATGGCCATATGATTTTGGGGACCGTTTGGGCCTTAAAGTTTTTCTGACATTTATCTTATAGGTGAGGAAAAACCCCGATAAAAACCTCACCCAGAAAAACTGCCCCGACCGGGGATCGAATCCGGGCCCGCTGCGTGACAAGGCAGCACGCTACCTCGAGACCACAGCATATATATATATATATATATATACATAGCGAGAGAGAAAGAGAGAGAGAACCAGCTATAACAGCTTGGGGACACGACATGCTAACCACATGCCACCCCTATACTGGCTGCAGGATCGTCCACCTCTAAAAGACACAAGCGGATAAAATGTTTGTTATAATGTTTTAATTTAAAGATTATTAGTAATGATATATGATTAAATTAGTATATATATATATATATATATATATATATATATATATATATATGTGTTTTGTGTGTGTGTGTGTGTTAAATAATAACAGCAGGCTGCTAGGCCAAAGGCTTTCTAGGCCTGTCGCGCCATAGAGATTTCAAAGAAATTTATTACAATAGACCTATATAAATTTAGGAGCTTTAATTATTATAGTCTGTATATTACAATCAGACGTATCATTATTTACAAGTAAAACAAATTGCATATCGAATAATCATATTTCTACTTTGGAAATCCATTATAATGGTCCATTTCAGCCATAATCATTTAATATTTAATTAATTTTATAGTAAGTTGTTTTGCACAAGGCATGCGAATATAAACAATAGACAATACTAGTGCCGTAAACAATCAAATAACTAAAAGCGATATGATCAAAGATCTCGAAGCGTTTCGAAATAAAATTGAAATAAAATCTATATATGCACTTCTTTCTTACGCAACATAGAGAGACACTTTTAACATCTGTGCTTATCCGTCATATTCTATCTTTAATGAAATAGAAGTATGCGCTAAAAAATGAATATGAAATCCCACATAAGGAAGGTCTCTCTCTCCGAGAACTTGCATTCACGAAAATAAAATTAAAAAATTAACACTTTTAACATCTGTGCTTATCCGTCATATTCTGTCTTCAATGAAATAGAAGTATGCGCTAAAAAATGAATATTAAAATTCACATAAGGAAGGTCTCTCTCCCCGAGAACTTGCATTCACGAAAATAAAATTAAAAAATTGTCCACCATGTTTGGTACTGAACGTTTATATACATTCGAAAAAAAAATATCGAAAGTGTTCTATTTATCAAGAGTCTATCTCCCATCTAAATTATATTTATAAATATATGTTATAGTCAATATAGTGATATTTTACAAGATGCAACATGGATTCAGCAACAAAATGTGGTATTCATGTAGTTTTGATATTGGCAGCTATTTATACTCGCCTAGTAATTGCGCTCTTTATAATCATATATTTTCTATAGATAAGAGGAAGGGATTAAATTTATTTTTTTTAAATAAAATATATGATACAGTAAATAAATGAGTCATTTCGAAAAGTGATCAAATTTTACAGGATAGGGAAAAACCGATTCAACATGTTCAGGATAAAGCACTGAATCTGAAATTGCTACTGAATAAAGTCAGAAAGTGGTAAAGGAATACTGTAGTTGACCCATTCTCACGCGGAAACGATGGAAGTAGTTACGTAAACATGTAATAACGAAAAAAGCTAATTTCAAGAAGAAAATAGTAGATGATTCCTTTTCGAAATGACTCATTCAAATACATAGTAAAATTATTTCATATTCGGATTATTTTTGCCATGACAATAGCAATAACTGATTGAAGAGATCCCTGGAGAAAGGATATAACCAACAATATATTGGAAGGTGATTTTAGTGTTAAAATTATGTTCACTATTAATTACTTAGCTTCCCCGATAAGTACTTGTCATATTCCTAAGTGGGCCTATGTGTCATCAAATTTGAGTCTGATTACAAAATTATGTTCCATCTAGAAGAATGTTAATATACTTTTTCATACACCTTTTTTAGAAAGGTATTCAATAGTTATTGTTATAAATATTCAGTAAAACATAGATTTATAATAGAAATAAACCAAAATCACTTACCTAATTTTCTCAGAAATAGATGTCTACGTACCGGCACATGAACAGTTCTTCGCACGAATAATGTTATTTTACTGCGCGGAAATAGCCTATAACTTTTTTCGCGAAACTTAAAATAAGTAGGCTACTGTATACCAAAACAACTCATAAAAGTTTCGATCACTTTGTTTGAAAGCACGCGATATAATATTATAGTCTACTTATATGATTATAATCTTTCAATACAACTTAAATTTACGATAATTCTCTTACATAATCCATAGAAATTAAATTAAAAATCATACACTTTTATAAAAATGCCGCTCTTACTATTGCACACAGAGTCTGTGATAATATACACGAAGAAAATTACGCGGTTAAACACAAACTATGCTTAAGGAGGCAGTGAAATAAAATTACCCTGAACAATGAAAAAAACGTATTATTTACATCCTATGTATAACCGTGACTGCTGGCAGATATTTATCCATAAAAAGTATACAAATCGTTTACAGACGGCAAAGAGCTATTTTTGCTAAATCTACATGGATGAACACGCACAACAGTTCGATTCCCACGACTGTGAAAACATATATAATTAAATTACATAACGAAGGTCTCTCTCTCACCTTATCTATATTTTATGCATATGCCCGCACTATACTATGGACACGCTCAAAATTTTCAGCAAACTAATCCCATGCAGGCTTCCAGAGGTGCTTGGGGCAATAAAAAGTCAAGGCTACCTTTCCACACAATCGGGATGAGGTGTCAACCAGGTTCTTCGCCCTATGTGACTGCCACCTTTACCCTCAGAACACGAACCTGGTAATTTCAAGGTTGAATAGGTCCCAAGGGCCATGGTGCCTCCAGAATATTTAAGCCAGTTTAAAAAAAATCCGGCCTCTTCGGGAATCGAACAAACGTTTTCTGGTTTATAGCATATTGTCTTAAACAACTATGCATTAGCGTGCCTCTTGAACAAAAAATTACAGATCTGAAAATGAGCTACACTACAAAGGCCTCTCTCCTAGCCTATATTCAAAACACAAATTTCAAAAACATATGCACACATCAAAATAAAGTAAAATATAGGGTTATTATTTAATATATATGATTACATAATGTCCTGCTCCAAAATGCATGATGCCTCAAACTGCTTAGCTTTGGAGCAGAGCTACAGGGCTTGGGAACTAACAAGATTAAAATCACTAAGTATATCATTTTTATATTCTAATTAATCTGCAAAGTAAATGCAAGATGATTATAATATTAACATTAGATAATGATAGGAAGATAAATTGATAATAGATATTATTTATTAGATATAAAAAGCAACTAGTAGTGGACAACAGGTGTATTTAAAAAAAATGATATAATAAGCAACATAAGGAAGGATTTTCTAGATTTGCCGAGCATATTATCTGGTGGAGCTCTTTTGTTTAAAGCCACCAAGGGTAATTTTGTATGTTATAAGAATGAGAAGATATTTAATGTTTTATGATTGGAAGTCCCAAAAATCCAGTAATACATATGTTTGCCACCCATGAGAACCAAACTGTAAACATCTTAAAAGTTTATGCCAAATTTGAATTTTTATGGGAATTACTGCTACAGAAAAGAAATAAGATATCCAAACTCTTTTGTAAGGGAGGTGTCTAAATGGACTCATAGAAAAATCTAGACAGGATCCACCCACTAAAATAGTCTAAGATAAGAGTTAACCAACTCTAATCAGTGCAACGGATTAAATGTACATGTCTACTGAATTTGGAATCTTGTAGTGGGAGAAAACAGAGTCTTCATGGTGAAGGAAATAATCTTCACTAACACTTAAATTCTAACATTCACTTGATATACATTTAAAATAGGAAATCCATATAAATATTCTAAAGTTATGAAACATTAATAGTTAAGATCACAGACACAAGTTTTTATATTTGAAATCTAATTTATGAATGAACTTTGAAATAAGTTAAATAACCAAATTTTATACTGTGTCACAAATATAAATAAACAAATTTGGCAAACAGTGAAATCTTGTAAAGGGTAAGGAATTTACATGAACATAGTGAATAAAGATGTTATTACTTTAATCAATTTGGTGTCACCATAAAATTACTCTCCCTGTTATTCCTATTACTGAGTCAAACCCTTATGAACTCAAATACTAGTCTGGTGCAACCCCATCCAGCAAGAACAACCCCACATCCATTCTGTGTCAGCACACAGCCCCAATCCCATAATCTTCTTGTTCCACATGATAACATATGTTCCCACCATAGACAATTTCCAACATTCGGAAGTTTGAATAGCATAACAGTTACCACACTGACATACAGAGTCAGAGGTCTGGGGTTCGACTCCTGGTTCAAACATAATTTTTCTTAAAATTCACCAGAGAACATTTTTGTTTAAACAACTCACCTCATAGGATTCATGCTTCCATGATACCGCGGTTTCAAACACAGTCATGTTCATCCTCAGCCATAACTCTGACTGAGGATGAACATGACTGTATTTGAAACCGCAGTATCAAGGAAGCATGAATCCTATGAGGTGAGTTGTTTAAACAAAATGTTCTCCGATGAATTTTAATGATTATACCTCATAATGTTTACTTCCCAACATTAATTTAATATAATTTTTCTTTCTAAAATAAAACTATATCCAATTCTGGAACATGTTAATTTAAAATATAACATCAAAATAGTAGCTTTAACCAAATTAATGTTTAAATTCTCAATTAAATATACTCTGAAAAAAAAGTCGTCAGATGGCATTGTTGATAGCGATTGCTATCGGCCTTCGGATGAAAGGAGAATTAATTGTATAAGTAGAAAGAAATTTGATATTCCTATCAGAAGTTTGAATGATGTAATGGTTACTGCACTGACGTACAAAGTCAGAAGTGTGGTGGGGGTTGAACTCCTGGTTCGAACGTAATTTTTCTTTCTAAAATAAAACTATATCCAATTTTGGAACATGTTAATTTAAAATATAACATCAAAATTCCCAACATGTTTATTTACATATGATGTTTTTATTATTGATTTAACATTTCTCAATGAAAGATAAATTATATTTGAAGAGAAAAATTTTCGCCTAGACCGGGACTCGAACCTGGGACCCTTGGCTTTCCGGGCCAAGTGCTCTACCAACTGAGCTACCGAGGCGAGTTACGATCTAGACGCAATTTCTCTTCAAATATAATTTATCTTTCATTGAGAAATGTTAAATCAATAATAAAAACATCATTAGAAGCCTTACTAGCTTTATAAAGTAATGTTAAATTCCCAATAAATGTCTTCTTAACTAAGAAGCCGCCATTTGCAAAGATAGAAGCAATGGTTTCAAAAGCATTTGGCGATAGGGAATTACAACGTATATAAGAGAAAAATTTGCGTCTAGATTGTAACTCGCCTCGGTAGCTCAGTTGGTAGAGCACTTGGCCCAGAAAGCCAAGGGTCCCGGGTTCGAGTCCCGGTCTAGGCGAACATTTTTCTCTTCAAATATAATTTATTTACATATATTTGCATTCCAATTTTAAAATTTGTACCTTATAAAACAATCGTCCTCAACTGTAATAACTTCTGTTATAAACATTGTCACACTATTAAAATTCAAGGCCTTTCAAAGACATGCTTCATCCTCAGGAATTCTTATGGTACTGAAATTATTTGTATATTTCATACAGAGGGCTTTGGTTGTTGGGTGTGTACTCATTTAGCAAATTTTTATTTTCTGCTTCCTTGATAATTTTAATCTCTTCCAGGATATTCATTATTTTTTTTTTGTCTATTGTTCTCTTTGTGGATTATTGACATTGTTTTATCTATTTTGTTAAATTGGCCGGTTTCTGAAATGATTCACAATTTGAAAGTTACATATTTTTTGGAAAGTAAGCAACAGTAAATCCAGAATAGTACCGGTATGGCAAATGTTGGATATATGCCCTTTTGTTTTAAAGCAACCGTGACTACACAATTCATTTGTTAGAATTCTTAGATCAGATTGCATATCATTAGCAGAGAAAATGGGCAAGTTAGTGGACACCAGATTAATTTATTGGATAATATTTATGCAATTTAGTCTAGTTAGAATTTTGTGGAGGAAAGACTGTGATCTTCTCAATGAGGTTGTTTTTCTTCGATTGGTGTAAAACATTGCAGTCTTTTACCCTAGTGAAATTACAGACAGTAGTGACTGAATCAGCATACTCGGCAACTAATGCATATTTTCCATTGTAAATATGGCAACTTTAGGTTACTTTTACCTCAACTTCTTATTTAATTTCATGGCATTTTTGGATTTTCTTTGAAAAAGCTATATATATATATATATATATATATATATATATATAATATATATATATTCCTCAGGTAATTATTCACATACTGCTAAAGTAATTAGTGCATATTTTTCTTTTATTTGAATTTATGTAGACTCATAATCTGATATAGAATCCCCTTTCATATTGTAGTATGGTTAAGTTTAAATGAAGAGTACAGGGAAAGAACAAGGTAAGTCACTTTTTTATACTGAAACCTAGAAAAAATATTTTTAAATGATTGAGTCGTCCACAGATTCTATCAACCGATCGGGGAACTTCATGAGAGCTCAGAGAGGCCGTATTCAAATTAAAACATTTTCAGTAATTGGACTGGGTTGTTTGCTAGTTAATGCAGTGCACACTCAAGCAACATGAAAGAGAGAGCTTGGCTTAGTGTGTTTCCATGGTCGAGAGGTTTAACAGATATCATCTGCGTTTGTAACCTCACGGGTTCGATTCCTGTTCTAATTTCTTTCTTTTTTTTAACTGAATGTTAGAATAGCATTTTGCCTGTAATATAGTTTCATATTTAATTTTATATTTGAGTTTTATGGCTTTAATGCACACACAAAAACATAAATTAAAACCTTCTTCTAATAAATAAATGAGGAAAGAAAATAATATCTCCTACAATGAAAACTTTAACAAAATCAGTATCGGGTGTATGAACCCTCAGAATCTATTACCACCCTCAATCTGCAGGGCATTGAGATTGCCTTGTGCCTATGTCATTATGTGTGCGCTGAGCCATGGTAAAACTAGATATGATTCAATATAAGCAAACTTGTTAGAGGCTGTTGCTTTTGCACAGATGTCTGCACATCACTGAATGTGCATTACATTGAAATTACCTAGAACAAACCCTGCATGTGGTAAATATAATTAATGACATTAACATTGATTTAATTCAAATGTCAAAATAAAATGCTTGTATTTAATTCATAAAACATTTTAATACAAACATCACGAAAAAAAAACTGCATAATTGAGGATGCGAACCTGCGACCTTCATTAACAGAAACAGTGACTGCATGCTTTACCACTGACCTAACAGGACATGTAGGAGTGTCTTCAGTTTATGCCACATAACACAGTAGCTCAGGGACTGCACAATTATGACTAGTTTCCTAGTTTGAACCCAGCACTGTTTCGAGTAGGACTTAGAAGAAATGTGCATTCGAGAGATGACTCATTTTTTTTGTGTGCCAAATTTTGGATGTAAATAAACGCATGACTAAACTGTATATTTTACTGTTACAAACTTCTAAATAATAGTGTTTTGCATGTAGAATCTAATGACAACTCAAACTTCACACACACACACACACACACACACACACACACACTCTCCATGGCTGACAGCCCTAGAACTCCCTTGGTCTACCAGCTGGCTGCTGCCCTCACTTCCACATGTGTTAATCACAGAGGTAGACTGTTATCCACCCAGTGAAAGGGTAATATGAGGTCAGCATATTGCATCCCCCAGCAGTCATCCGACCATCATCACCATCCTTACCATTATCATCACCATCTTTCACCGGTGTGGAAAGCAATGAGAAGCTACTACACGTATAATTCCCTAGTAAAGATGCAAAGCATAGAATAAAAATGCTATGATTGCAGTGAAAGATTTGCCCTCAGACAGAATAACTATGGATGGAGCTGTTATAGCTGTTTTCTCAACGTGGAACCGCCATTCATTGTAGCTACCCAAATTTTTCACAATGCTGGGTGTTCACCGCTCCAATACTGGCCGAAATTCCGTGAGAAAATTTCTTCCCCTTAGGAGACTCGAACCAGCACAAGTCCTGTAGCTCTGCACCAAGGTATTTCAACAAAAAAGTGACTTACCTAGTTCTTTCCTCGTACCCTTCAAACATTAACTACAGGGTAGGGATTGGGAAAGTCTGGCAATAGTGCAAATATTTACAATTGATAGTGATGCATCCATTCACTATAGCATCAAAAAGATTCACCTATGACATTTTTCACCCTTTGTTTTTTTAATAAGTTTATAAAGTGGAAGAAGTTTATATTACAGGTAAATTGTTTGAGCATTCTTTCTTAACACTTTTATTTTGTTTCATGCTTATTTACAGGTGTTTTAACATCTAAGATCAGAGTACATCTAGAATCTTTGGTTGTGTCTATGTATGCATTTTTTTTTGTGAGTAGTCATATGTTTTTGTAGAAGTTTAATATGAAATTTCAAATTGGTGACTATTATGAAATGGAAACTGGTAATGAAATTCCAATCCAGCATTTGCTTTGACAACTGAGGAAAACCAGTAAAATATCCTCAATCAGAATAAATCAGGTAAATCTGGTCATTTTACCTGTTGTGCCATGGAGTTAAATGCATTAATTATTATTATTATATTTACATGAGATTAAAATGTTAGCGATTCATGATAGCTTTTTGAATTTAAGAACAAGAACCCAACCTACTGAAGTTCAAGTTAACCAATAACTTATGCTGAAAAAAAAGACATACAAGGCAGTTAAAAACTTTGTTAGTTAAGTTTAAGACTGATGTGTGTAAAGGTGAAGTAAAACTCAAATTGACAATAATTGAAAATGATAATGTTTAGTGACTATAGTTTGCTACCATGAATATTAAACGTCATTCACTGGATGAATCAAATGAACTTAACCAATTCTTGTATTCTTCATAATTACTAAATTCAGAATGTAACCAAATTCAATAATCAAACAAACAAACAAATAGTAATAATAATAATAATAATAATAAGTCCACCACTGTGGTCTCGAGGTAGCATACTGCCTTGTCACACAGCGGGCCCGGGTTCGATCCTCAGTCGGGACAGTTTTCTGGGTGAGGTTTTTATCAGGGTTTTTCCTCACCTGTAAGACAAATGTCAGGAAACTTTAAGGCCCAAACGGTCCCTGAACATCATACGGACATCGCAATCATCATCATTCATATTCATCTTAGATTAAGGACTCTCCTGGCGCACCACTATCATCATCATCATCACCCATCATATCATCGGGGCAACGTAACCCCACCTTCCAGGTGCCTCAACCTAAGAAGTGGGTTACAATTATGCCAATGCCAGGAGAGACACCAGAAATATCCAAAAGGACAAACTGGAGCATTAAAATAATAATAATAATAATAATAATAATAATAATAATAATAATAATAACCGAGCATTTTTGCTCAATCAGTAGCAATTCAACTTGCATTTGGAAGATTCCAACAACCTGACTGAGATTTTGATGTTATATTTTAAATTAACATGTTCCGGAATTGGATATAGTTTTATTTTAAAATTTATGTTTGAACCGGGAGTCGAACCCTGGACCTCTGGCTCTGTACATCAGTGCAGTAACCGTTATGTCATTCGAACTTTCGATAGGAATGTCAAATTTCTTTCTACTTATACAATTAATTCGCCTTTCATCTGAAGGCCAGTTCAAATGTAATTTTTCTTTCTAAAATAAAACTATATCCAATTCCGGAACATGTTAATTTAAAATATAACATCAAAATAGTAACTTTAATCGCTTAAAAATTAATGTTTAAATTCTCAATCAAAAATACTTTGAAAAGAAGTTGTCAGATGGCATTGTTGGTAGCTATGGCTATCGGCTTTCAGATGAAAGGAGAATTAATTGTATACATAGAAAGAAATTTGATGTTCCTATTAGAAGTTCGAATGGCATAATGGTTACCGCACTGAAGTACAGAGTCAGAGGTCCGGGGTTCGACTCCCAGTTTGAATGTAATTTTTCTTTCTAAAATGAAACTTGACTCAGGTTTATTCCCAGTTTCCTTCAGACGTCAAGGTTAATGATGGTTATTTTATTACCAAGATTTCTTTCATTATAAAACCCACTTCATACATTCATTAAAAAAAAAAAGGAGATGCGAAATGATCTTAGGTGTTAAAAGCAACTGTAGATAAAAAAAGTTAATCATCATAATGATGACATGTGATTTTTTCAGGAAATATTTATTGTATTTTTATTTTGTTCCTCCACACAGGAAGCCAACACCTGCAATTTGAAAACATTGTTCAATGAATTGAATCCTATTTCCCTCGCCCAATATTTTAATAAAGTTCTTTGACTAGATGTACATTCTTATAAAGTGATGATATAAACATACTGGTGAGTAGTGAAAGCGTAGAAGGAGTGTGTTGTGCAAGGCTCATGCATATGTTAGTAGAACTCTAGAAGGTGTGAGCAGCGGAAGCAGATAAAGGAGTGGAGAAGAACTCGCCATCACCGAGATCTGAAAACAAAGTCACATCTCATTACACCTCTATTTTATAACTACAACTCACATTTTCAGGCAAATTTACATTTAACATAATAATTTACAGGAAGTCACACTATGAGGTATTTTATCATAAGTAATGCCACGAGTGATTTCAAATTTATCTAGAGAAAGATTCATTTGATTCTTATCAATGAAACCTCATAATGTTAAAAATTCCCAAATTTATTATATTAAATTATCTAGAGAATTTGGAAATCAAGAGTGGCATTAGTTAGGACTATTTAATGAATAAAATTAAGCTGTTTACTCACAGATCATTATTTAAATATAGTCATTTTAAAATATTTATATATTTAATGTGAATGGCGATGTTTGAAAACAAATGAGAAATGTTTGTTATTCTTCATTTGTTCATCACTGCAACCAGATCATATTATTTATTGCCAAAGGATCGCAATATTGTAAGAATGCACTCTAGTGGAAAAAAAAAAAAAAAATGAAACACATCAAACTGTTTATAACCAATTTATTAATTAATTTCTGATGTCCTATGATGTAAAAATATATCAATTATATTTTTATGGAACACGAATTCCTGGGAAATAATATGTTTAAGAAAGTGCAAACAGTGGTTTTTTTTTTGTGGTATAATCAATTGCTATGAATGTTTTTCTATTATATCTCACAAGCCAAATTTGCTTATATTCGCTGCACTATATATACAATCTGGAAGCCACGTGATAAAATGAAAGCGATAAAATGAAAGTGATAAAATTGAGGTGAAAAATGACTGTGATTGGTTGTAAATCAAAATTCATTCAATGTGATTGGTCATTGACTGCCATTTGGGTCATGAGTTAAATAGTCAGAGGAACTGAATCAGTTCTTTACACTTCACCTACAGGGTTCTTCATTTATAACCTAATGGGCACACAGCATTTTGCCCTTGTGTGGTTGGGTGTGCCACAGCCTGCTTTGCTCCTACATAAACTCCATGCGTAAAGCATGTATAAAAATCTGACCTTAGAGAAGATGCTTGAAATATCGTCCTGGTGAATGGAAGAGAAGGCCACATGGTCTTAACTCCACCAGGGTAAATAAGTAAATATAAATTAATAGATTTTTAAAATTTAATTTTCATTTGTATTTGATCCTATTTCGTCTAACTTTTTCTCTGTTAAAACTGTATGTTTACGCTTTCACTTTTTGTTTAACACAGAACCAGTGGTTTCAAATTTCTTCACAATCTTGTGAATTGTAAATCTGGAAGGAGGCACTTCACCAGGCAACTTTTGAATACACTCTGTGCGAACACAGCTTGGTGATTCACAATGAAAATAACTTTTACACACAAAAATGCATTGCTCTAGATTCAATCGCCTGTTCATATTGCTGGACAATACAGTATGCCGAGCGCCACTGCTGGCAGATGTGCGTGCTCAAAGGCAGCCAGTAGTGGGGGAATCTAGCAAGAGCTCGGGAGAGGCGAAACACCATGTGCCTTCTCACTGAAGGATAAATTATATTTGAAGAAAAATTTTTTTGCGTAGACCAAGACTCGAACCCGGGACCTTGCTTTCCAGGCCAAATGCTCTACCAACTGAGCTACCGAGGCAAGTTGCGATCTATTTATACGTTGTAATTCCCTCATGCCAAATGCTTTCAAACCGTTGCTTCTATCTTTGCATATGGCGGCCTCTTAGTTAAAAAGACATTAATTGGGAATTTAACCCTACTTTATAAAGCCAGTAGGGCTTCTATTGATGTTTTTATTATTAATTTAACACTTCTCACTGAAGGATAAATTATATTTGAAGAGAGCTCGGTACTTCAGTTGGTAGAGCATTTGGCCCGGAAAGCCAAAGGTCCCAGGTTTGAGTCTCGGTCTAGGCGAAAATTTCTCTCTTCAAATATAATTTATCCTTCAGTGAGAAGTGTTAAATTAATAATAAAAACATCAATAGAATCCCTACTGGCTTTAATCCCCAATTAACGTCTTCTTAACTAAGAGGCCGCCATATACAAAGATAGAAGCAACGGTTTCAGAGCATTTGGCACGAGGAAATTACAACATATAAAGAGAAAAAATTTGTGTCTAGATCGCAACTCACCTTGGTAGCTCAGTTGGTAGAGCATTTGGCCCAGAAAGCCAAAGGTCCCGGGTTCGAGTCTTGGTCTAGGCAACATTTTTTTTTCTCTTCAAATATAACCATGTGCCTGTTAGGTTATAAATGAAGAACCCTGTAGTATTAGTTCTCTTTCTTGGGCCAGTTTGAAAGGAACCATCCCCATCACCAATCAATTCTTCACATATTCTTTATTACCATACTTATAATTTTCTCATTTATAAAACTACTATATCTTTATACCGACTGTTTAGATTTGAAGTTCTGCACATCCCTTTGTCTCTCATGTTAAGGCAGGGCAATCCCCCTAAAGAGAGAAGGGACAGGAATAATAAATTTTTTTTTCATTGTTAATTAAATAGGTTCGGTGTGAACCTCTTGATCAAATCCTTTTCCCCAAGAACATAAAAATTTATTAACATGAAAAGGGGAACAATAGGTTCATGTGATAATTAATGAATTTTGAAATTCCTGCGGAGAAAGATTTTATCATGAGGTTCATTTACTCACCACCATAAGGAAGGGATGTCATACAGTTGGTTGTTGGCTGAGGATGGAGATGTTTACTTTAAAACTAATCAAAGAAAGATACTAAATATGAGGTGACGTGTACAGAAGCGACTCAATTATATTTTTTTAAATACATATTTATTATGTTTCTATTATAAATTTAACATTTTTCATTGAAGAAAAAAATTATATTTGAAGAGAAAAATTATTCAATGTTTTATTATTCATTTCATACATCTCAATGATGCATAAATCATATTTAAAGAGAAAAATTATACGCTTAGACCAGGACTTGAACCCAGGACCCTTGGTTCTTTAGAGCAAGTGCTCTACCAACTGAGTTACCAGAGCAAGTACCGATCTAAATGCAAATCTTTCTCTATATATGTTGTAATTCCCACCCACCAAAAGCTATGAAATCATTGAGATGTATGAAATGAATAATAAAAACATCGAAAGAAGTGAAATAAGAATTAAATGAAAAACAGCTGACGATGGTGACAATGGGTCGCCGATACTGCAGTGCTGTGTTTAAAAAAACATAGAAGTATGAGGTAAGAAGAAATCACGATTCATTTAATTCTTATAAATTATCAGTTGAGAAGAAAATTAATGGTAGCAGAAATGGACTATTGGAGAAGATCTGCTAGGATATCAAGGAGAGAGAAAATTAAAAATTATATTATAAAAGAAAACATGAATGTACAAAACTCAATTTTAGAAGTTATTCAAGAAAAGCCACTGAAATGGTACGGACATATTAGGTGAATGGAGGACGAAAGATTATTGAAGAAAATAATGGAATGGACACTATCATGAATGAGAAGAAAAGGACGACCAAATCTCGCGTGGATCCAAGGGATTAGAGAAACTTTGAAGGACTGGGAAACAGACGAAGAAATGTGTTATAATAGAGACGAATGGAGGAAAATTATAAAGCGAAATTGAAGAGAAATCATTGGTGCCAGAAAAATGTATCAACATTGTTAAAATCAGAAATATATATATATATATATATATATATATATAGTTAATATTGAGTGGAGAACTTATTTTTTATAACTCACCTCATACAATTTCAAATTTCTTTGAGACCATTGGTTTCAAACAAATGTTCATTCATCTACAGTCATGAGTTGGAGTCATGACTGAAGCTGAATGAAAAATTGTTTGAAACCAATGGTCTCAAAGAAATTTGAAATTGTATGAGGTGAGTTATTAAAAATATGTTCTCCACTCAATATTAATGATATAACCTCATAATGTTTACTTCCCAACATTAATTTAAATAGCTTATAGTGTTCATTCTTAAAAAGTTGAACACAAATTTTAAATTTGTATAGATGGACAATCAAACAGTCATGTCCTATTTTTAATCTGAATCTTGCCACTGCTTCCTTCCATGACTTTTTGTTGTTTATTGGCCAATCAAGATGGACATTGGACCATTGTTTATACATGACAGCACTTTTTTTAGTTTGCTTGTGAATAAAAGAAATGAGAAATATAATTTTAAAATTTCAGAACAAAGAACAAAAACAATGACTTTTTGAGGAAAATATAGTGTTCGTACAAAAATAATACTACATGATACTTCCTTTAGAACAGATCACAAATTTCAAATATTTATGATGTGAGGTAACTTATAAATATACTAGATAATGTAAAAATAAATTCCCAATTTCCCAACAGATATGCAGTACAATAAATAGGACATTGAAAGGAAAAACGAGAAAGGAAACTCAAATGAAGTTCTATACGGTGACAGCAATACCAATTCTACTATATGATCAGAAACTTGGGCTATATAAATCACAAATAAGGGTTTTGAGATCAGTTAAGGATTGTACTAGGTTTAATAAATTTAAAAATGATATAATAAAATAATTAAATGTAATCAAGAGGAAAGGATTCATCATTATAGAGATCAATGGATTGAACACCTAGAAAGAATGAGTTACAGTCATATTCCTAGAAGAATCCTTGATTACAAACCTGAAAGAAGGAGAGATTTAGGAAGACCATGGAAGCGTTGGTTGGAGAATATGTGAAGCACAACAGACTTAGAGCCTAATCCCTAATTAAAGAAGAAGAAGAAGAATCTTCTAAAGGCAATAACTTGATCAGTGAAACCATTATTCTCTTCTTTCATCTACCCTTTTCAATTCATGATAGTCCTAGTAACCTATAATTTCTGTTACATCTTCCAAAATAATCTTTCTTGGTATTCCCCTTAATTTTTTCCCCAAAATATTGCTTTCAAAAATTGTTTTAAGGAAATTATTGTGATGTAGTACTTGACCAAAGAAGGATGTTTTCTACCCCTGATTTTAAAGATTAGTGACCAATCTCTTTCTATTTTTACCTGTTAACTAGAGTTGTTAAAAGTACTAAAACTGCTTTAGTTATCATTTATAAATTACATCAAATTTGGCTGCTTTTCATCTTATTTTGTTCAAGTTTAGCATTTTGAAAATTTCTCCCAGTTATATTATATGGATGTGAAATATGGTCTCTTACTCTAAGGAAGGAGAAAAGATTATGAGTATTTTGAGAATAAAATTCTCAGGAAAATTTTTGGACCAAAGAGAGATGAACACACTGGTGAATGGAGAAGACTACATAACAGTGAACTACATGATATTTATATGTAGAGTGAAGATTCTTTTTTTTTACATAAAATAAAAATAAAAAGTTGAATCTGAAAGATTTAACTTGAATACATTTTTAAAAATGTTTCTCAAAAAATGTTGAACATTCATAAAAGTAATTTCATCATATCCTGAGGGATCTACTACAGTGGCATTCCTGCCAAAAAATGGTCACCCATGGCAGATAGGTCAAAGCCAATAAGCTGGACTAAAAAGGTACCTTGATGAAAGAGTGATGATTATTCACCATAAAAATAAAACGGTGGACTAGTGGTTATGCTCCTTGCCTCTGGTCCTGAGGGTTGCGGGTTCAAACCCGGCTGGGGTCGATGGATTTTTTTAGGATGGAAAAATCCAAGGAGCAAGTCCTCTGGGAGGGACTTTAAGCCGTGGGACCCGAATCTGAAGATTTTCAGGCTCTAAAAAGATTCTTAAGCCTGAATGAAAAGATCTCTAAGTAAAATTTACCGAATTTTCCTGTCCTAGTACTACCTTGATTTCCTAGATGTCAGTATGAGGCAGAATGCTGACCACAGACCACTCAAATGACATCTATACGAAAAGTGTAACTAAATTAGTATGGTTCAAATTTTTTCCCTGTAGGGGGAGAGCGCCTAAATCTCTGTTAAGGGAAATATGGATTTACAAGAAGAAGATAAAACCTTCAAAAAATGAGGACATGATTATACTGGAGTAAAATTTTCAAGAGACGATATAGTACCCTATTTGGATCTCTGGGTGACTATTTCAGAGGATCCTTGGTAAAGACTTATACATAGGGACATATTCCCAAGAATCTGGAATTTTAGGATATACAGTAGTGGTGCACTAGAAATATTAACATGGGAATTAGATAAATCTCCCTTGGATATAGTAGATTTGGAGGAAGTTAGATGGCCAGGAGAAGGTAGTCAAGAACTAGAAACTTTAGATTATATTTTGGGGTGCAGTGAGACCAGAATTTAGAAGTGCAAAGGAAACTTCTTGTAGGAAAATCAGAGGGAAAACACCCAGTAGGTAGGTAAAGAATGAGATGGAGGAATAATTTTAACCATTTACAGGGAACAATTAAAAAACATTAGCTCAGGAGAAGGATGTATAGGGAGTATATATCCACTTACAAACATAAAGAATGAAACTGGGAATGTTCCTACCTGTAAGTGATGAATCTAGTGAAGTAGGAAAATTCTAGTCATGTCACTGTATTGTGATTCTAGTTTTCGTTTGGACACATGTCAAGTTGGAACTATAATTTATCATCATCATCTTCTTCTTCAAGAATTAGACTTGTTGGTCTGTTTTGACTCAAAATTGCTCATGCCATCTCTTTAAAGGTCAACCTATATTTCTTGTCCTCCTTGGATTATAATATAAAACAGTTCTTGCCATCCTAGTGAATGGCATTCGTAGGTCATGGTCTCTCCAATTTCTTCTATATTTTTCTATTAATGTTGTGACTGGTTCTATGTTCACTTCCTTTCTGATATCAGTACTTCTTTTCTCATCTAATTATGTACTTCCAGTTGCAAAGCAGAAAAATTTCATTTCTGAAACATCATCATCATCACCCAGGGATTAAGCCTGTTGACTTGTTCCGATTTCATGAAAGCTAGAATTGTTAAAATTGTTCAGTCCGGTTGCTTTTATGAGAACATTTAGTAATGTAGATTGTCCCCTGAAGGTGTTACTGACACCTCACAGGGTAAGACGATTGAAGGGGCTGCCTTCTTAAAGTTCATCGTCATAACCTCCCATTATATCAGTCCTAGTGGGAGGGTTGCCTCTTCTGCTCTTCTCAGACCATTGAGGGTTTTCTCCTTGTTACCCTGGAGATGGGTCCTTATATTTTGCCCTAAGGAGAGGGTTGCCTCTTCTGCCAATTACAACATTTGAAAGCTTGTTCCATCTTGTTATTCTTGCCATTAAGGTCTTCGCCCGTATCCCTGGACAGGGGCTCTCAATATACCCCGAGAGACTGGGTCCCTGATATGACTTAGTCACTAATGTATCAGTGTTCACTCCCGTGATGAGAACGTGCCTGTCAGATATTACTCAGTTGTAAACAGTTACAGCCTAAGCCCCCTGTTTACACTGAGCCGGGTTAATAGCTCCGTATGAGTCAGAAGCTAAAGGCTCTGAAACTTAAATTTGTCTTAATTGATCAGAGGTATCCCTATAATAAGAGTGGCAATGGAGCCATAATATATAATAAAATGTTTCTCATCTTACGTTATATTTTAATGTAAGCTGTATTGTAACACAGAAATGTCTAAATCTATTCAATTTTATTTCAATGTCATGTGATTTTTTGAAACCTAAAGATTATCCCAAATAATTAAATTGTTTTATTTGTTGTATAGTTTTTCCATTTATGACAATTTTAGCTCTAATAGGTTATGATCCTTGGAATGCCATCACTTTAGTTTTATTTGTTGAGATTATCATTCCATATTGAGCAGCAACTTATATAAAGTTCTTAGGAAAATTTTTGGACCAAAGAGAGATGAACAGACAGGTGAATGGAGAAGACTACATAACAATGAACTACATGGTCTTTATAGGAAGCCAGATATAATAAGAACAGTTAAGTCCCGTAGACTGCGATGGGCAGGACATGTTGCGCGTATGGGGAATGAAAGACGTGCATGGAAACTTCTTGTAGGAAAGCCAGAAGGAAAACGCCCAGTTGGTAGACCAAGAATGAGGTGGGAGAACAACATTAACTATGATTTGAGGGAAGTAGATTATACAGGGAATGATTGGAAAGCATTAGCTCAGGATAGGGATGTATGGAGAGCTTATGTCCGTGCGGCCATGAACCTACGGGTTCGATAGTGCCAGTGAGTAAGAGTAAGTAAGTAAGCAGCAACTTATGGGCAGCTTCTTGGATTTCATTTTCTGCTTTTCAAATAATAATTTGGTCATCAGCGAAGAGCACAGTTGTAAAATTAGTATTATTGATATTCATAAAATGATTTAGTTTCTTCAACCAATTTCATATGATATCATCAATAAACACATTAAAAAGTGTGGGTGAAACTGGAAATCCTAGTCTCACTCCTTCATTTATGCTCACTGAAAGTAAACCTTTTCTTTGTGTATATATCCTGATCTTATTTTTTTAATCAATATTATTATTAGATATATTAATTTCTTTACTAGCTGATTCTAATGATTAACAATTTTTGATCTTAGTTTTTTAATTAATTTCTATATGCCAAGTTTGGTCTCAATGAAACAAAAATTGTGGTCGCAACAATGAGCTACATTATCTTTATAGGAAACCAGACATAATAAGAACAGTTAAGTCTCGTAAACTGTGATGGGCAGGACATGAGGCATGAATGGGGAATGAAAGAGGGGAAACTTCTTTTAGGAAAACCAGAGGGAAAATGCCCAGTTGGTAGAACAAGAATGAGGTGGAAGAATAACATTACCCATGATTTGAGGGAAGTACATTGTACGGGGAATAATTGGGAAACATTACCTCAGGATAAGGATGATTGGAGAGCTTATGTCCATGTGGTCATGAACCATAGTGCCAGTGAGTGAGTGAGTTAGTTAAAATGTTAACAGACACACATACATATATAAATTTTGGCCATGATCATTTTCTTTGTCTACTAGATAGGCTTGGTAAAGATCTGTTTAAATTCTTCAAAACATTTTTTCATGAAAACCACTTTCAATAACTTCATTCCTTGAATTTTCTAAAAGGTAACGAGTCAGTTGAAAAGACAGCATTATTTTGGAAACATGAGAGCAGGCTCATTCAACGAAGAGGATATTACAATCAAACATTGTAACTAAATCTGAAACTTGGACATACACAAAGAAGGAACTGAGCAAAATCCAAGCTACAGAAATGAAAATCCTATATGGAATGATACATAAAACAAGAAGATCTAGGATATGAAATGATGAATTCAGGGAAACATTAAAGGTAGACAAATTGACAACTGACAGAGAAAAATAGGTTAATAGTATATTACGATGCGAGGTTAGCAAGTGTTTTTTACAGAATTGAGGAAAAATGTTTAAAAACCGAGCAATAGCTCGGTTTTTAATTTCCAAGATTATGTAAAACACTTCACAAATGTGCACTGTACATTATTTTTTGCACGATGGTGTTTTCAAAATAATAAATAATAGTAAAATAATAACACCTTTGTTGGAAATATTTGCGTTCATTATAAACAATTGACTAACATTAACAGTGTGGGCAATGGTTATTAATTGAAACAACAGAAGGCCTTGAGAACAATTATTTGTAAAATGGCCACAAGTACCATATTTATTGTTTATATTGTTTCAAATAAAGTTCAGTTCATTTAAGATGCAGTGATTTGTATCGTATAATGTATATTAACACTACCTTTTGGATATTTTTTGTATATACATAGTATGTAGTATACATAAAGGGCAGTGGTTTTACTTCCCACACATGGGTGTAAATGTATTATAACAGTATAGTTATTTAGGTTGGCAATCCCAAAATGTAGGAAGTTGAACTTTCAATCATGGTTGACATTGCTGCAAGTACGACAAAACGCACAAAAAATAGTTTGGACATCCAAAAAGAATGGGAAAGGAAAGATTACTACAGAAAAATCTTATATCTCAAGGTACAAGGAAAATAACTAAGGAAGACAGATTAACAACTAAAGGGGATGCACTAATAGGAAGAAAAACATGGAAAGATAGAGATGAATGGAGTCATATGTAAAATCAACATTCTGAAAGGAGAAAACGATAAAGGTGGTAAATGGTAACACTGAAATTAACTGGAAGAAGGGAGATATATAGCTTTATCATGGAGAATGGAGAATCCTTCTTGATCTTTATCGGAAACCAGAAGTAACAAGAACAGTCTCTTAAAATGGGATGGGTAGAGCATGTGACATAAATGGGGAGTGAAAGAGGGGCACAGAAACTTAATGTAGGAAAACCAGAGAATCAGTGCCCAATAGGAATAAGGCTATCTATATCTCTATGACCCCACGTGCGGCATCATGCAAAAGTTACTTAACTAAGATCATTTTATTTTATTTTTTGTCTAATGCCACCACGTTATCTTTTATGACATTTCTGGCTTTCTCCCCTGGCATTGGCAGAATTGTAATCCATTTCTTAGGTTGGGGCACCTGGAAGGCAGAGTTACGTTATCCCGATGCTATGATGGGTGATAAATGATAATGAAGCACCAGGGGAGTTCTTAACCTAAATTCCAGACCATGGGCAACCACAGGAATAATTCCCTTTAAGGAAAAATTCCTATGGTTTGACTGGGAATCGAACCCAGGACCTCATGAACAGTAGTCAGGAATGCTGACCACTACTAGCCCATGAGGCTGATCTAACTAAGCTAATTTAGTTATGCTTATTTCCTACAGATGTCAGTAAGTGGTTAGATGGGAAGAACAAATAAGAAGAGGAGTTGAATGGATGGAAGAGGAAAGATGGAATAATCGAGATAGATGGAGGCTTTTGTCCAAAACTCTATTCCCAGAATGGAGACATGAAACTAGATAAACATAAAGTAATCCATGATCCTATAGGTAGAGATCCATGAAAGTGGTTTTATTTTAAGGGAAAATTAGTTTTAAAATTTCAAGATTCTTACATATGTAAATTTTTTCCCAAATTGTGAGTTCCTTTGGTTTTTCCAATTGTTTAAGTAATTTTGTTTTGGTTTCTATTCTATGTTTTTCTTATAAGCATGTGCAGCTATTGTAGATTTTTCCGTTTCTCCATTTTTAACATTTCTGAGGTGTTCCTTTAATCTTGTATTTAGATTCCTTTTTGTTTTTCCTATGTATATCTTTTCACAATCTTTACAATTAATTTGATAAATTCCCGATTTTTTGCAGTCTTCAATCTTTTCATTTTTGTTGGTTTTTATTAAATTACCTAACCTGTAATCATTTTTTGGTGCTAATTTAATGTTGAATTTGTTGAAGATTTTTTGAAACTTGTCAAATACTAAAGGATGGTATGTGAACTTCTTGAATTTTTTACCAATATTTTTATCTGTCTGAAGAGTACTTTCATTAATCATTTTTTGTTCCTTAAATAACTTAATAATTTGTATTTCTTGGAATTCATATTGGCCATAGAACTTAAAATATTTTAAAATTCATATACCAGGTATCAATTTTATATTTAACAACTTAAAATCTATGGAGAGACATATTTAAGCATGAGAATGACAGTAAACACCTCTATGTTGTGAACTATGCTGCAACCATTTCCCTTTGTAAGAGCACATGGAAGAAGCAGATATAGCACCATCAGATATGACAGTTAAAAAGAAGATGGAATCCGAAAACAATGTTTAAAAGTGCATTATGAAAATTTCGCGAATAGAACAAAAAAATCTCCGGAATTTGTTGAAAATTTTAAATTTCGGTGTTATTTCAAGTCATCATAGAATTTCACATTATTTCGCAATTCATAAATGCCATTTTTGAGGTTATGAGAAGTGTAGTTAAGAAATGGTAAAAGAAAATTACAAAATTTGAGCATTTCGCATTATTGCAACTCACGAATTTCATGGATCTCAACCTATAGGACATTCATAAATTTTTGTTTTAATTATTTATTTACTTTGAGAAGATAAGAATGTGATGGAAGAAAAACATTACTCCCACTGAGTTAATTTAGCATGGCAACCACTGGACCACTGAAGTCAACTGGAATTGGGCTGTTTGCTCACCAAGGAAGAGGTATTAGAGGCAATGGTAATCAGACCAGAGGAAACGACCGGAATTTATTTATACATATAAGCAGATGTAATACAAAAATACTTTATTTTTTTAACAAAACCTCAGATGAATCATTTTCTCCAAAAACTAATTAGTTGTACTACAGTGCAAGTTATATACTCACCCCTCCACCTCTGGGTTCCAAATTTGCATCTCGGACACTCCATGTGGGTTTAATCAAAATTTCAGTGGGAAGTAACACTATAAGATATTTTCTATTTTTAAACAAGTTTGAGAAAATGTTTTTACATCTCACCTCATAAAATTCTGTGTTTTCACAATACTGGTTTCAAACGTCAATTTTACCTTCATCTTCAGTCGAACTCAAACAAAGTTACTGATATGATGATCTTGAAGAGGATTTTCGGGCTGTAGGCCGTGGTCGTGAGACTTGTAGTTCCCCGACGTTTTGCCAGAGACTCAAGACAACCCTTGAGGATGCCAGATGCAGTCTCTGGTGAAATGTCGGGGAACTACAAGTCTCACGACCATGGCCTACAGCCCGAAAATCCTCTTCAAGATCATCATAGCAACTCCGGCCGTGAAAGTCTACGTGAATACAAAAGTTACTGATGATGAAACCACCAAAGGTTTTGAACCGGTCTAATTAGAAGACAGGATATGAGGCGAGGTAAACAGAATTTATTTTAAATTTTTAAGTTATACCTCATAGTTCAAGAATTCAAGTACCAATTCAGGCATAACTTTTTCTGAAGTTTTATTATTAATTTAACACTTCTCACTGAAAGATAAATTAAATTTGAAGAGAAAAATTTTCACCCAGACCCAGGACCTTTGGCTTTCCATACCAATGCTCTACCAACTGAGCTACTGGGGCAAGTTCCAATCTAGATGCAAATTTTTCTCTTATATACATTGTAATTCCCTCACCATTACAACGTATATAAGAGAAAAAATTGCATCTAGATTGGAACTCGCTCTGGTAGCTCAGTTGGTAGAGCATTGGTACAAAAAGTCAAAGGTCTCAGGTTCGAGTCTCGGTCTGGGCAAAAATTTTTCTCTTTAAATTTAAATATAACTTTTTTCTCTTTAAAAGTTGATTTAGATGATTTGCCTAAGTATATTAATTTACTTATTGCTATCATAAAAAGAGCTATATCTCATGTTTTATGAAATGAAGCATTAGTTTAAATTTAAGTGTATTTTTTATATAAATCATGTATACTTTGTGGAAGAGCTGAGGTTTAAAATGCATGTTACATACATTATAACATTTTATGTTGCTACTACACCATCTCTCAGCAACAACTTTACAACTTATATGTAAGAAGTGTACTCTCTCAGAATTTGAAGAAGGAAATCCAGTAATTATGAAGAAACATATACAGCGAACTAATAGCGATTACACTGGTCAACTGTCTCATGAATACCAATAGTTGTACTTAATGCAGTTTTTTATTGTGTTTTAAAATATGTATTCAGAATTTCGCCCACAGTTTTTTTTATTTAATTTTCAATTAATGGATTTAAATAATAATTTTTTAATAAACCTAGATTTCTTCCTGGAAAATCTTGGCGCAGTGAGAGTTGAGCATGGGGAACAGTTTTATCGGGAGATTTCAGCTATGGAAAAGAGATATCAAGGCAAATGGAATCCTAATATACTGGCTGATTATTGTTGGACCATCAAGAGGGATGCTCCACATGTGAAATATAATAGAAAATCATCATTTCTTACTTTCTAGGTGAGTCCGAATGTTCGAATATTGTGTAGTTACGAATGTAGAAAATATTAAAGTGTTTGAAATTATAAATGCCTGTCTCTTTCGGAAACCTTGCGCGATGGAGAAAAACCAATATCATATTTGAATTCAGGAGTAAAAATACTATCAGAATCACATATTTTTCTTTCTGAGACAAAAAAAAGTTTATTTTTTGCTGATCAGTGTTTTAACGGTTCACAGCTATCCATCAGAAACCATTTAACTATTTTATTCTCAAAATTTCAAATGCATATTCCTATGAAGAATACTACACAAATTCCTTTTCTGAATAATGCACCCTCCTCCTGTTTTTTAGTTCTTTTGCATGAACAATTCCGGAATTATTTTTATGAATGTTTGTCTGTCTACTATTATTGTAACATTTTCAAGATGGATGCTAATGCAAAACAATTCATACTAGTCATTTTGGTTAATTTTAAATATTGGTTCATTAATCAAATTAAAAAATGTAAGATACAATACGAAGTGATGAAATAAGTGAAACATTAAAGGTAGAAATTGGCGATACACAGAGAGAAAAATAGATTAAAATGAATTGGACATCTAAATAGAATGGAAAAAAGAAGACTGACATAGAAAAAATGTTAAATCTCAAGGCAACATGAAAAAGACCATGAGGAATACCAATGGATGGAAATCAATACAAAAAAAACTAAAGTGATGGTCTTTTGTGGGAAATACCCTATACCTAGCAAAATTATAGAATGAGTAAATGAATTTAATTATTTGGGTTATAATTTAACATTTCAAGATGAAGCTGATACATCAAAGAAAATCACAAATTTCACAAAAACAACGGGGATAATTAACAGTATAATGAAACCATCTTTAGTACAGAAGAACACAAGGTTACGGCTTTATAAGGTTCTCACAAGACCAGTATTAAGATACGGTAGTGAAGCATGGACAATATGAAGAAGAGATGAAAGCCAAATAACAGCAAATGAGATGTGATTTATGCGCTGTACAGCAGGCTACACAAAGTGGGACCATAAAAGAAATGAGGAAATTATGGAAGAGTTGGATGTAGAACCCATTCTTCACCATATACAAAACTACCAGAACAACTGGAAAGCCCATCTTCAACGAATGCCATCTCATAGAATTCCAAAAGCCATGCTTTGTTACTGCCCCCAAGGATTGCTGGGACGTCCAAAAAAGTGCTGGATGGAAAATTCCTCTTTGAGACCGTAACAGGCCATACGGCCTAATACTTGCATGGATGATGAATACCAATGGAAAGATGGATTAATGAACTAAAGAAAAACTTAGATGAAAGTGGATACAAATGGGAAGAAATGAGAGAAAGATGGATGGATGAAGGCATATTTGTAATTGACCTTCTGGAAGGAGGACATGATAAGTGGGTGATGATTATTCTTGAAATTGATAGGAAGTACCACTATGAGATAACTATCAACAAATTGAATCAGTAATACACATCTCACCTTATATTTTGCTCTCTCATATTAATATGATAGAACATCTCTACCATTCTCAGCCAAAAACTGACTGTTGAGCAGTGGCGGTGCGTGGAATTCCGACAAGTGTTAGCAGTCGTTTTATTTACAGTGATATACATATAATATTGTGTTTATTATATTATTTCTAATAAGTAAATTAACTTCTAAAAAGAATGACATGCAATGTTAGGAGTATTATTGGCCTGAACTGGGCAAAAAAAAAAGTGTAAAAAATCTAATCATAAATTCTTATTGATTTAGAAGCAACCCAAACATGTTGTGGTTGAAGTTTCGCTGCTACTGAGGATATGGGATTATAAGAGAAAAAAAATTGTCAGAACACAGGTACCTGGATAACACAAATGATTAGATGCCAGTGCTCAAAACTGGAGGTCTTGGGTTAAATTCCAGTTCAGGCAAATTTTTCTTGTCAAAAATTGATTCAGACAATCAGACTCTCCATAAAACCTAAATGATTAAAAATTCAATTTATAATTAGTTTTAAAGAAAAAGTTTTAAATTAAAATTATTTCCCATAAAACCAGATATCCTTCAATGCTGTTTAATGATTCACTACCAATAAACTATGAGTATATATTTATACATCATCATCATAGTACATTCACAAATTTAGGTTATTTGTTGACCTGTTTCGGCCTCAAGAGAAACACCAAATGAAAATGGAAGATAATTTATACATTAACATCATAAATATTGAGACAAGATTCCAGCTGAGGATGAGAGGGACGCCTCTTGAAAATTGCAGTTCCCATGTTTAAAAAAACATTAAATATGAGGTAAGATATGAATTGACTTACTTCTTAAACATAAATATTAACTAATTCAGTAATGGTTTTTGTATTGGATAGCCGTGAACTGTTATAAGTTGACAACAATGTTCCTTCATAATTACCAGAAAATCATAGGTTCTATATCAAATATATTTTTTTCATAAGTTTGCAGGTGTTAAAAGATGTACTTTAGGAAATCCATATTACAAACTGTGTCAAGATATTAAACAAAGATATTTTGTATTTAGACCTGTAAGTGAAGATACTCTGCCACAAACACTCGAAGGATCTTGCTAAGATTCTCAACTGTTGTCAAGTCCACAGCATTCCTGTTGTCCTCTTCTTGATGCCACACTGAAGGGAATGGAATTGGAATCAAATGCAGAATAGGAACGCCTGAAGGAAAAAACAGACAATTCAAGGGCTTAGGGCAATAACATGATAAGCCACACATTGTTCTTTCTGAGATATAAGAATCTTAATGTTTCAAAAAATTATAAATACTAATTGGCCAATATTGTTGTTAATACATTGTGTGTCTATATGGTTTAACTCATTACTGGCGCACTTACAAATGATTTTATGGATATTTCAATAGATCTATTTGCTTTTATATGGAGATATCTCATTTTTTAACAGAATGTGGCTTATTATGTTACTGCCCTAAGCCCTTCAATTATAAAGTGAGTGGATTATTTCCTGCTTGATAAACCGAAACTGTTGAAGAAACACCAATCACTTGATTTCTCCACCCCATATCATTGTCTATTTGAGACTTCCCAAAACACTACTAATAACTAACCAACTAACTGGCTCTATCGGAACCATAGGTTCATGGCTGCACAGACATAAGTTCTCCATACATTCCTATCCTGAGCAAAAGTTTTCCAATCAACCCCTGTTTAATCTATTTCCCTCAAATCACGTTTAATGTCATTCTCCCACCTCATTCTTGGTCTACAAACTGGGCGATTTTCCTCTGGTTTTCCTACAAGAAGCTTCCATGCACCTTTTTTTCCACTTCCCATTCGTGCCACATATCTTGCCCATCGCAGTCTGTGGGACTTAATAGTTCTTATTATATCTGGTTTCCCATAAAGACCATATAGTTCACTGTTATGTAATTTTCTCCATTCGCCTGTCTGTTCATCTCTCTTTGATCCAAACATTTTTCTAAGAATTTTATTCTCAATACTCATAACTTCCTTTCCTCCCTTAATGTAAGAGTCCATGTTTTGCATCCATATAATATAACTGGGAGAATAAGTTTTATATATTTTCAGTTTAATGTTTTTTTAAAAGGAGTTGGGACGACAAGAGTCCCTGTAATGAATAATAGTAACCATTTCCACAATTGAGCCTATGTTTAATTTCTTTATGCATCTCATTCCTACTTGTGATTATTGTTCCTAGGTATTTGAATTCAGCTACTTCTTCAAAATTTCCCACATTTGTCATTAACTGTCCATTTCCATTATATAATTTATTTCTTTGTGTGAACGTATATTTAGTTTTATTGATATTTAATTTCAGTCCCAATTTCTTATTGTTACTTAATAGAGTGGGCGTGTTGGCTCTTAGTATCTCCTCGCTATCGCCCAATAGTACTACATCATCAGCATAAACTAACAGCTTATTAATATCATTTAATTGTAGGACTTCTTCATTCTCTAAAGATTTTATGGCATGCTCTAGTACAAAATTGAATAGTAGAGGAGGTAGTGCATCTCCTTGCTTTAACTCATTACAAATTTCAAAACACTACTATAAATTTATTTCCTTATGCTTGGAAAACCTGTGTAATATTACTTGTTTGGGGATATATTCTAAAGAAAGAGCTTATTTTTAATTCATAATAGTGAAAGTCCTATGTTTTTAAGTATTATTGTTCTAGAGAAATTACAACTTAATTTTTTTATTTAAAACAGGTTGTCGCAATAAGTGTATTACAGGTTATACAATACAAGTAAGATTATGTTTATATGAAGAATGTATCGTAAATTTGCTATGAAATTAAAATTTATTTGAAAACACAATAGGAAGTAACATTATGAGGTTTTACTTAAAATTAAATTTGGTCTATGTTATTCTTACCTCATGGTTGTTTCTGTTAGACATATGTTTCAAGAACATGTAGTCATTGTACCCAATTCACCAATTAAATTTTAATTGGTGAATTGGGTACTTGACTACCGCTCATATCTATGAACGCATTAGACCGTGAAAGTTGTTCTCTGCCTGTACTCTGCAGAGAAAGTTGCATCCAAAGACTTTTTGCGTACACAAAAACTTGTTCATGTGATAATAATTATCGGAATTCCTAAGCTACCTGGCGAGGTGACTTAGCAGAGAAACAAATCGTGAGCAACCCGATGTACTTTGAAACCTTGCTGCTTTATCCAAGATGTCGGACCTTGAAGACTTCGATCATGTTTTCGGTTTACGCGGAGAAGAGGAATTTTAATAGAGTCTATCAAAGAATTCAACTGGAAGAACAGGAGAATCAGCATAATATTGCGCGATGCAGACATTGTCGTATACGGTTTTATTTGCGGGACGCAAGCGTAAATGCATTCCTCTAGTAGACAAAAATAACAGAAGTGGTTTTATTGCTGAGAATTCTGGGTAATTTCTTGCCAACATTACTAAAATGACGACTTTCATGCATGACCAGTTAGTGGGTTGCTAATTCGATCTTTGCACTTGCTCACGGAAAGTCAGCTCACCGGTGATTGGAAGTAATTTGAGTAGAGACTAATGTATTTGCATGCGGCCCTACATGTTTTACGATTTTGTCACCAAGAAGATCATTACTTACTTACTTACTCACTGGCACTATCGAACCCGTAGGTTCATGGCCGCACGGACATAAGCTCTCCATATATCCCTATCCTGAGCTAATGCTTTCCAATCATTCCCTGTATAATCTACTTCCCTCAAATCATAGTTAATGTTATTCTCCCACCTCATCCGTGGTCTACCAACTGGGCGTTTTCCTTCTGGCTTTCCTACAAGAAGTTTCCATGCACGTCTTTCATTCCCCATACGCGCAACATGTCCTGCCCATCGCAGTCTACGGGACTTAACTGTTCTTATTATATCTGGCTTCCTATAAAGACCGTGTAGTTCATTGTTATGTAGTCTTCTCCATTCACCTGTCTGTTCATCTCTCTTTGGTCCAAAAAATTTTCCTAAGAACTTTATTCTCAAATACTCGTAATCTCCTTTCCTCCCTTAAAGTAAGAGTCCATGTTTCGCACCCATATAATATAACTGGTAGAATAATAGTTTTTATATATTTTCAGCTTAACATTTTTGAAAGGAGTTGGGACATCAAAAGTCTCTGCAATGCATAATAGCATGCATTTCCAGAATTGAGCCTATGTTTAATTTCTTTGTGCATCTCATTCCTATTTGTGATTATTGTTCCTAGGTATTTGAATTCAGCCAATTCCTCAAAATTTCCCTCATTTGTCATTAGCTGTCCATTTCCATTATATAATGTATTTCTACGTGTGACCATATATTTAGTTTTACTGATATTTACTTCCAGTCCTAATTTCTTAGTGTTAATCAATAGTGTGTGCGTGTTGGCCTTTAGTATCTCCTCGCTATCGGCCAGTAGTACTACATCATCAGCATAAACTAACAGCTTATTAATACCATTCAGTTGTAAGCCTTCCTCATTCTCTAAAGATTTAATGGCATGCTCTAGTACAAAATTAAATAGTAGAGGAGATAGTGCATCTCCTTGCTTCAACCCATTCTGGATTTCAAAAGTGTCTGAAAACTGTTTGCCTACACGCACCCTACTCGTTGAGCCATTTAGACACATTCGTATAAGTCTAACGAACTTTTTAGGAATTCCGAACTCCAGCAGGATACTATATAACTTCTCCCTCTTAATTGAATCATATGCTTTTTGGAAGTCTACGTATAGTTGATGTACAGTACCATTATATTCCCATTTCTTTTCTAAAATCTGTCTTATACTAAAAATCTGATCTGTTGTAGACCTGTTTCTTCTAAATGCACATTGATGATCTCCTAGAATGTCATCAATATAGGGAGTAAGTCTGCTTACTAATATATTTGTTAGAATTTTGTACGAAGTTGAAAGTAATGAGATGCCCCTATAGTTGTTGCAATCAGTTTTATCTCCTTTCTTATAAATTGGTACGATAATTGATTCCTTCCATTCATCTGGAAGAGCTTCTTTTTCCCAAATCATACTAAGCAAACAGCATATCTTGTCCATCAATTTTTCTCCCCCTGATTTTATCAGTTCTGCTGCCAAGAAGATCATTAGTTTATTAAATATGTTTCAAGGCTTATTTGCCCCATCTTCAGTTGGTACAGACTGATTTTTCACAAGTCATTGGTCCTGGATCTTGATTCCTTCTCCCTCTTTCTGTGGTCCAAAGAACTTGCTAATTAGGTTCCTCTATCCAGGAATTTCAAAATTCATAATTCTCTCCTTGTTCTTCTGTATGTAGATTTTTCCCATATGGTGAGTTCATTCATGTTTTCTAACCATTTTAATAATTTTGTGTTTAAATCTATTTGTGTTTTTCTGACCAAACGTGAGCAGCTACTGCAGATTTTTCTACTTACCTTTTTTTTTTTTACATTTCTTATGTGTTCTTTAATTCTATTAGTTAAATGTCTCTTTGTTTTCCCTATGTATATCATATCACAATTTGACATTTTATTCGATATATTTCTGATTTTTTACTATCATCAATCTTTTAATTTTTATTAATTTTAATTAGTTTCTTTAGGCTATTATCATTCTTCGGAGCTAATCTGAGAATAATTTTTTCAAAAATCTTTTGAAATTTATTGTGTGTCGATGGGTGATATGTGAATTTCCTGTATTTCACTTCCTTTGATTTTTCTGTTTGAAGAGTACTTTCATTGCTTAATTTTTGTTTTTGTACTTATCAATTTTTTTGTGCATCATTTTCTCCTCAAAACTATTTTCTTTAGCCACTTCAATTATGTATTTTTTCTCCAACTTGTAATTTTCTCTGTTCAGGGATATAGTCACCAACCTACGTCAGAGGCTATTGAAGACTGACATTTTGTGTGAAGTATAGTTGAATCCAGTTTATTTAATGTAGTTATCAGTGTGTGAATCTTTTCTATGAATGCCAAATTCTATTTTCTTTTTTTCTTTATTTTTGAAAAATCTGCAGTAGCTGCTCACATTTGGTCAGTAAAAACACAAAATAGATTTAAACACAAAATTATTAAAACAGTTAGAAAACACAAACTCACCATATGGGAAAAAGAATCTACATACAGAAGAACAAGGAGAGAATTATGAATTTTGAAATTCAAAGGGAAAGGAACCTAATTAACAAGTTCTTTGGATCACAGAAAGAGGGAGCAGGAGTCGAGAACCAGAGCCGACAACTTGTGAAAAATTAGTCTATACTAACTGAAGATGGGGCAAACATGCCTTGAAATGTATGTCTAATAGAAACAACCATATGAGGTAAGAATAACATAGACCAAACTTCCTCTTCACTTCACGGGCTAGGCAAAAACTGCCTGTTCTGCCTCACAGTTGTTCTGTCCATCTTAATAATAATAATAATAATAATAATAATAATAATAATAATAATAATAATAATAATAGCTTTATTTTACCTGGCAGAGTTAAGGCCTTAAGGCCTTGTCTACCACTCAACCAGGTTTAAAAAAAATACAAACAAAAAATAGTCTTAAATCTAAATTACAATATATATATAAACGATTACAAGTTATGAATACAATACAATTAATATTTATAATGTATTTTGATTTACTCTAAATTTAACGAATTAAATATATAATATGTACAATATATATAAAAAACAGGAAAAGATTAATGACATAGTATAAAATTAAATAAATAGAGAAAAATTAATTATTAGACAACAGGTAACTGTATAAGCGTGACTTAAAGGTACCAAGTGTGCGGCAACCCCTGATATCTTGAGGAAGGAGATTCCATCTTTTCACTGGCCTTCCTACATTCCTTGAACCTCTTGGCTTGTAGTTGAATGCTGCTCTTTGTAATCTTGTTACATTCATTCTTTCCACATGCATAAACCATTTCTCTCTATATTCACTGATTTTCTCATTCAATGGAAATATATTTAACTTTGTTCTTATATCTTCAACAGAGTAACAGTACAAGGGTGGATCAAATATAAACCAGAATTTGTATCTGGAGGCTCTAGTAGCAAACTGCAAAGGTTGCGGTTTGGAGGGGAAGTTGGTGGGGGTGTCTGGAGTAGGAATCTTGATGTGTCGCACTCCAAAGAGCGGCCGCTTGCTTCAGTATACGCCATGAGCAAGCAAGAGGTACACACATCTGTTGTGCAATGCATTATTATTAAGTTTTTGGCGAAAGAAGGCACTAAACCTTCTGAAATTTTGAGAAGGCTCCATGGACAGTTCGGGGAAGCAACCCTTTTGAAGACGCAGGTATATGATTGGCGTAAAAAAATTTTAGCGGGCCGGGATTCAGTGAAAAATGAGCCCCACCAAAGACGGCAATGAACAAGCATCACTGCAGACAACATTCGTGCTGTACAGGACCTTATTGAGGAGGATCAGTGCTTAACAATTTCTGAAATTGCTTCACACGTTGGAATAAGCTTCGGAAGTGTTCAAGCCATCATCAGTGATGAACTCAAATTCCGAAAATTGTCTGCCAGGTGGGTTCCTCGGCTCCTCAGCCAGGAACAAAAAAATTTGACGAAAACTGACGAAAATGCATTGGACACCTCTGGAACATCCTCTTTACAGTCCAGATTTGTCACCCTGTGACTACCATTTGTTTGGGCCACTGAAAGAAGACCTGGGAGGAAGGCGGTTTGGTGACAATGCAGCAGTAGTGGAGTTCATGCGCAACTGGCTGACTACACGTCATCCCTCATTCTTCAAGGACGGCATCAAAAAGTTGCCAACTCGATGGCAAAAGTGTGCTGGAAATGCAGGAGACTATGTAGAAAAATGAGGTGGTGGTTTTGTATTTTTTTGTTAATTCAATAAAATTGTAAACAATAATTCTGGTTTATATTTGATCCACCCTCGTATGAGTAAGAATAACACAGACCAAACTTAATTAATTACAATTTATTTCCAAAAAACCTGAGTGCAGAGCCTCCAAAAGCTGGTTTTTGCCTGATGATGAAGGTGAATCCTTCAAGAGTGGTATAAAGAACTGATTCAATTTGTCACAGTGTGACTTCCTATAAATTTTGTGTTAAAAAGTTCAATTTGTCTCATTTTCACTGCACATCTATATAAAGAATGAAATATATAGTACAAGTGTAAGGAAAGTAGAAAGGTGCTGTAGTTGGTTTTGTAGATTATGGTTTAGGTACAGAAAGAAAACAAGACAGCAAAACCTACTACGTACAAATGGTCTAGGTCTAAATACAGAGCGATTCAGAAATATGGCTATACGTTTGATCGCAATTTTGTGACTAAAATATTATTATTAAAGGAAATATGATGTTATCATTGGAAAGGGAATCCTTCAAATTACAACAATAGAACAAAACAAAACAAGTCACTGCTCATGTGCAGCTTGGCAGGTTGATTTTTGTGGGCTAGTGTCGAACGCCTCCACAATTCTCTTCGTTGTTTCTGCATCCGTGCTAATGCGAGGCCTGCCAGGAGGTTTGATTTTCTGCATCCTTCCCGTTTCCAGCAGTCGTTTTCTCCACTTCCCCACAGTCGACAGCTGCAATGCTACGTTAAACTCACGTCTTTCCCGTCTTGTGGCCTCACGATCATTAGCATACATTATTGCCCATGCAGCAATTGTAATTTGCTGTTGTATATTCAACGCCATTTTGACTAATGACATAAGTTCTACACTGTTTTGTTTTATTTCATTGTTGTAATTTAAATAATTGCATTTTCAATGGTAATTTCATATTTCCTGTAATGGTAATATTTTCATCACACAACGCGATCAAACATATAGCCATATTTATGATTCACCCTGTATATGAATACCCTATACAGGATCCTGGAAAGTTTTCAACAGACTCAAAACCAGTCAAGTCAAAAAGATGTCAATATACAAACCTCGGCGAAGAAAAGGAATGTGATCATCTTCAATACCAGCTCGAAGGGACTTCTGTTGGAAGTAATACTGATCAGGTTTCCCTACTGAATACTGTACCAGTTGTCCAAGTCTGGCTAAGTTTCTCTCAGCTAACATCATCCTCCGATACCATTTCTCAGTCTTGGAGAAGTAATTGTAAAAAACTGGATCAGGAGCACCCAGTAAGTCCAGTAATACAAATATATCCTGTTGATAACAGTCATAAATAGGATTTAACAAAATTCAGTACACAAACTCAGTGATGCAGTTCTAAACAGTAAGGTTCTCTGGTACTCCAAATTTTACGATACAAACATGGGAAAAGCCTGGTGGAGGAAGCACTTGAACCTCTCCAAATATTTTTAACTTAAAAAATTATTAATATTGTTACTGCTATTGTAGTTATATATTTTTTTTCAATGCCTCAGGTTGCTTTATGACATTTCCGGTATTATCTCCTGGCATTGGCAAAATTATAACTCGCTTCTGTAGTTGGGGCATTATCATGATGATATGATGGATGATAAATGATTACAAAGTACCAGGAGAGTCCTTAAACCTAAAATTAACCTAAATTCCAGATGGGAAACCTCAGGAATAATTCCCTAAATCCAGTTAATGTATATGGTGTTATCAATAGATCCTTAAAAATATGAGAAAGGACACTATAATTAAATTTTATAAAGTTATGGCAATGCCGATGTTGTGCTATGGTCCTGAATTTTGGATCATGACAAAAATAAAAGAAGAAAAGAGTATTGAAACAGGAGAAATATTATTCTTTGGGATATCTGTAGCATGTTACACCTTTCTGGATTAAAAAAGAACTAAACATCTTTATATATGTGTTCTTCTAAATGTATATCTTATTCCAAACTATTAATTAATAAGAACAAATACAGATCTATGAATATTGAAGTTCCCGGCAAGCAAAATTTAATCTCGAAGTTCATAAAAAGGGCACTAGATGGCAGTTTGAAGTTGATGGTAATGGAAGGATTTAAACAGCCAAAGTTTTGGCTGAGAATAGGGGCAACAGCTCCAGAAACCAGTCTTATGAAAATCACGGAATTTTATGAGACAGATGCAAAAATATTTCTCTGATTCATGTTATAAATCGGAGAAAGACATTCAGACTTAACAGAATAAATGGCAACATTTTTGTAGAGATTGGATCCAAACATTCAGACCTCACAGAATAAATGGCACGATTTTTGCAGAGATTGGATCCAAGCAGACTACAAAAAAAAGAAAAAGATTAATTGTACCAACCTAAACGATTCAGAAACAAAGGGAAGAGTAAAACAACAGTGGGCCTGTCAAGGGCATCTTGAGACTTAGAAATAGATTTAGAAGAATCTAAACCTATTGTTCATTATGGATATTGTTTTAATTTATCTCATATATAAAAATGAACATCTGTTTGTCCTTTATGGACTCAATAACTACTTGACAATTTGAATGGGGTTTTTACCATCATTTAGAGATATTTTTTTGGGACAATTAACAAATATAACATATTACCATACATATTATAGGGCTGAAGCTAAAAAAAAGTGCATTGGTGCACTAAAAAAGTTTGCTTTTTGGACACAGAAATTACCTACGCTGCCTAAACTATAACAAATACACCAAATTAATGTACACAAAATTGAATATCTCAAAAAATTTTACAAAAAGTCCATGACAGCATGTCTTTCTTTTATGGCTAGCTCACAATAACCATTTTTGTCATTCAGCTCATTGATGCCAAAAAGAATGGGATAAGTATATTCCCAGGCAATGCTGGGTAATCAGCACAGGGTATATAAAAATAATTACGGTTTAAATTTATAATTATTTTTCTTTTTACTTATTTAACTAAACATAAAAACACATTTAATTTATTTAGGTGTTATTAGCTAGTAAGGAATAATAATTAGGGTGTGTCCATAATGTGGTGGCATCCATCAATGAAGTAGCTTGAGGAAATCTAATCCTGATAGCATTGAGACATACTTTCACATTTAACTTACCCACTCACCTTACTAAACCAGTACATAACTGTAATGTAGCTCATTACCATTCACTGACCTTTAATATCAGATCACTTTACATACTTTCTATAATATTTATTTTATAGAGAAAACATTCAAAGTGCATAGTTACTTTTATTTATAATGAAAACCCCAACAGTTTTGTAAAGGATGATATTTTTGTCAGACTGGCTTATTTCTTAAAAGTAATTTGAAATCCACTATTGGCTTGCTAGGCCTGACATAGCTTCATTGAAGCCCTGATTAGCCATCGTTTTCAAGGTTCATTATAGGCCTTCACAGTTGGGGGTACAAGGAACTAAAGTTCTCACTGTACATCACCCCATTAAGCAATCTCCTACTTAGATTTAATAGAGAGTGGAGAACATATTTTTAATAACTCACCTCATACAATTTCAAATTTATTTGATTTAAGACTATTGGTTTTGAATTAATTTTTCATTCATCTTCAGTTTATTTTTATGAAGATGAATGAAAAATTCATTCGAAACCAATGGTCTTAAATCAAATAAATTTGAAATTGTATGAGGTGAGTTATTAAAAATATGTTCTCCACTCACTATTAATGATATAACCTCATATTGTTTACTTCCCAACATTAATTTTAATACAATTAAAGTCCTACTTAGATGTTACCACCTCTCATGAGTTGGATGTTAGATCAGACTCAAGGACTTGCTAAGAAATAAAGATATTAAAAACAACAATAGAGAAATACAGAACAAACTGGAAAGAACACTTGGCAAGGATGACTGAGAATAGAATACCAAAAGCAGCATACAGCTATTCACCATGAGGAAGAAGAAGTTTGGGAAGACCAAAGAAAAGATGGAAAGAGCAGCAATTTGGAGCCGGAACAGGCTAATAAATAAGCCTAAACCATGAAGAAGAAGAAAAAGAAGAAGAAAAATAAAATGTAAAATTGACATATGTAAAGTCTATTTTAAGAAAATGCTCTTATATGGAGCAGAAATGTGGACAAAAACGTTAAAAGAGGATAGTAAAATCTGCTATGGAAATTAAATTTTTAGAGGAATTTTGGGAAAAACAAGAAAAGACAATAAGTAAGGTGTATCTGGTACATCTTACCTCATAAATATTTGTGTTTCATTTCACATGTTTCAATATGCTGTCTATATCCAGCAGATTGGACAAGCCGATGATAATATGGACAGCATATCGAAACATATCAAAGCAGTAATTAACAAGAACACATCAACATTAATATTGAGGTAAGATGATCAGACTGAAAATAATTTAATATCAAAGCAGACTGGACAAGCTGATGATATAGACAGCATATTGAAACATGTCAAATGAAACACAAATATATATGAGGTAAGGTGTATCAGATTCACCTTATTTATTAAGAAAAACTTTTATCATTTACTCTTCCATCAATGTATCTTTTAGATTGTCTCCTCTACATTAAAAAGAAATTATAGAATATTAATTTAATTTTACATGTTATGATTGCAGTACTAGTAATAAATCTAATTTTTTATATAGATTAAATATTACAGCCTGGCCCAAAAAAGTTTTCTTTATCTTTCTAAGAAATTGTTTAATTTCATTCCTTTGGTTTACAGAATTTTTTCATAGTTTTAATTAAAACAGACCATCATTATTACATTGATGGCTAGCCCGTTATATGATATGATTTTTTAACATGTGGACATACTTATTTTATTTCTCATAATATTTCATTAAACAAATTATATGCCTAATACGATTTATAGAAATAAATTATCTATCACATGCAAATGGAGTGAAGAAAAAGTCCAACTCTCATCTGCCAGAAATCAATCCCTCATCATGTTTTTTTTTTCTTTTTTATTAATTTAACACTTCTCACTGAAGGATAAATTATATTTGAAGAGAGGAAAAAAAAATTACAATGTATATAAGAGAAAAGTTTGCATCTAGATTGCAACTCGCCTCAGTAGCTCAGTTGGTAGAGCATTTGACCTGGAAAGCCAAAGGTCCCGGGTTCAGGTCTCGGTCTAGGCAAACATTTTTCTCTTTAAATATATATAATTTATTCCTCATCATGTGTTAATACTGAATGTTACTTACCATCCGGTCAAGTTGATTTGTACCATCATTGTTATTTCTTGGAAATGGCATCTGTTCCCATTTTGCTGCCAAGTGTCTCGCTCCATAAATTGAATCGGATGGCCCCCAAGATTTAAAAGCTTCTTCCCCATCCAAAAATATAAATCTCAGACCTACATCATTCTGTAAAATAAAAAATAAAGTTTAAATCCATTAAATTATATTAAAAGTTAATAATATAATAATGCAAATGTATGATGTACAGTACAAAGGGCTTAAGTTCTTCTTCTTCTTCCTTTCATGTGATAGACCTAGTGGTCTGTTACAGTCTCAAAATCCAACGTTTGAAGGGTCTGCCCAAAGATCTCTTGCCTGGTGGCTGGTAATTTAAGATCTGACGTGGTATTCTTGTTCTGCTCATTCTTCTTACGTGAGATTTCCAGTTGTTTCTGTAAGGGCTTAAGTTAAAAATGTAATTTTTAAGTATCTTCTTCTTCTAATGGCTGACATAAGTTAATTCCACTTGTCATCTAGCAGTCTAGTATAATACATATAGGTTTCTAATTTTCTGTAGTTCCTTGTCAAGTTTGGAGCAGTGTAATAAGTGGTAACTGTTCATCATGTTGTTGGTATCCTTGTGTATTGTGAATTCTTCTGAGGGATAGATGCTAATTTTCTCAACTAAATCAGATTAATTTTAAAAATATGGTGTTTTAAAAGAAATCTTATTTGTATTTAATTAATGTTGGGAAGTAAACATTATGAGGTATAATCATTAAAAATCATCGGAGAACATATTGTTTAAATAACTCACCTCATAGGATTCATGCTTCCATGATATCGCGATTTCAAACATAATCATGTTCATCGTCAGCCATAACTCCGACAATCTTATTTGGTTGAGGATGGCTGAGATCTCATGTATGTGTTTATTTACCAGAGACATCGGGTTCAAATCCTGATTCAAAAATATATTTTTCTTATTTTAAAAAGAATTATATTTAAATTGTAGCAAATTATATATAGGAAAAACAAAAAGGAATTTGGAAACACGTACTAAAGAACATTTTAGAAATATTAATAATTGTGAAATTGAAAAATCAGCAATTGCTGCACATAGTTTGCTAGACCATCATAAAATTGGAAAAGAGGCAAAACTTTTAAAACAATTAGATAAACCGTTGGAATTGACAGTTTGGGAGAAGATATTCATTCAGAAGAGTAAATATTGATCTATGAACTTTGATATTCCGGTGGATAAAAATTTAATTTCAAAATTTATAATCCCAACCAAAGATGGCAGTACAAGAGGTAACATCCACAGAGAAATCAACAACCAGAGAATTTCATCAGTGGAAGTCATGACTGAAGAGGGAAGAGATGTTGTCTGAAACCGTCGGTATCAAAGAAATTTGAAATTGTATGAGGTGAGTCATTAAAAATATTTTCTCCACTCACTATTAATGAGAAAAATTAATTTTAAAATCATTAGGAAGTTATTAATGCCTGAATCGGCATTTGAACCCTAAACCTCTAGCTCTGTACACTAGTGTGCTAACCATTATACTATTTCAGGCTTCCGATGCTAGCCTAATTTTTCTTATATTATTTTTAGTCTGGACATCTTACCTCAATATTAATGTTGATTTGTTCTTGGACATGTTTCAAAACAATTCTGTTTTATCGTCAGCTTTCCCAGACTGGTTTTATTTATGTTGCATTATGTTGCACAACCTGGATGTCGATGTCAGCTCCATCTTGTGGTTGGCCAAAGAACCTCCAAACAAGGTCACGCTCCATCAGAATATCAAAATTCATAACTCTGTTTCTGTTCTTCTGAATATAAATTTTTTCCCAAATAGTCAACTCTTTTGTATTTTCTAACTGTTTTAATAATTTAGTGTCTGAATTTATATTATGTTTTTCAGACCCAAACATGAGCAGCAACTGCAGATTTTTCAATTTCTCCATTTTTATATTTCTTATGTGTTCTTTGGTTCTAATTTTTAGGTTTCTTTTTGTTTTTCCTATATGTCTTTTCACAACCCATGCATTCAATTTGATATATTCCTGACTTTTTATTTTTATCAGTTTTTTCATTTTTGTTGGTTTTTATTAGTTTATTTAAACTGTAGTTATTTTTTGGTGCTAATTTAATATTAAACTTCTCAAATATATTTTGAAATTTATTATGTACCCAAGGGTGATATGTGAATTTCTTATATTTTTTCATAGGTGGTTCTTCTTTTTCAAGATTACTTCTGTTTATCATTTTCTGTTTTTTATACTTTTCTATCCTTTTATGTACCATTTTTTCATCAAACCCATTTTCTCTTGCTACTTTGATTATGTGTTTTTTCTCATGTTTGAAATCTTCTTCGTTTAAGGGTAAGTTTACCAATCTATGAGTTAAACTATTAAATGCGGCTAATTTATGTCCAATTCGATTGAACCCTGTTGATTTTATAAAATTTTCCGTATGAGTTTCTTTCCTATGAATCCCAAATTCAATTTTTCTTTTTTCTTCGTTTCTGACCAATTTAAGATCCAAAAAAGGTATTTGTTTATTGTCTTCTATTTCTTTGGTGAATTTGATGTTTGTACTCTGTAAATTTAACAGTTTTAGGGAATCTTCTACATGTTTTTCTTTACTTACTTACTTATTGTTACTTACTCACTGGCACTATCAAACCCGTAGGTTCATGGCCGCGCAGACATAAGCTCTCCATACATCCCTATCCTGAGCTAATGCTTTCCAATCATTCCCTGTATAATCTACTTCCCTCAAATCATAGTTAATGTTGTTCTCCCACCTCATTCTTGGTCTACCAATTGGGCGTTTTCCATCTGGTTTTCCTACAAGAAGCTTCCATGCATGTCTTTCATTCCCCATACGTGCAACATGTCCTGCCCATCGCAGTCTACGAGACTTAACTGTTCTTATTATATCTGGCTTCCTATAAAGACCACGTAGTTCATTATTATGTAGTCTTCTCCATTCACCTGTCTGTTCATCTCTCTTTGGTCCAAAAATTTTCCTAAGAACTTTATTCTCAAATACTCGTAATCTCCTTTCCTCCCTTAAAGTAAGAGTCCATGTTTCGCACCCATATAATATAACTGGTAGAATAATAGTTTTATATATTTTCAGCTTAATGTTTTTTGAAAGGAGTTGGGACATCAAAAGTCTCTGCAATGCATAATAGCATGCATTTCCAGAATTGAGCCTATGTTTAATTTCTTTGTGCATCTCATTCCTATTTGTGATTATTGTTCCTAGGTATTTGAATTCAGCCACTTCCTCATAATTTCCCTCATTTGTCATTAGCTGTCCATTTCCATTATATACTGAATTTCTACGTGTGACCATATATTTAGTTTTACTGATATTTACTTCCAGTCCCAATGTTTTTCTTTAACAATACAAATTATATCATCTACATATCTGCTCCAAAATATAATATTTTGTATTGTTAAAGAAAAACATGTAGAAGATTCCCTAAAACTGTTAAATTTACAGAGTACAAACATCAAATTCACCAAAGAAATAGAAGACAATAAACAAATACCTTTTTTTGGATCTTAAATTGGTCAGAAACGAAGAAAAAAGAAAAATTGAATTCGGGATTCATAGGAAAGAAACTCATACGGAAAATTTTATAAAATCAACAGGGTTCAATCAAATTGGACATAAATTAGCAGCATTTAATAGTTTAACTCATAGATTGGTAAACTTACACTTAAACGAAGATTTCAAACATGAGAAAAAGCACATAATCAAAGTAGCAAGAGAAAATGGGTTTGATGAAAAAATGGTACATAAAAGGATAGAAAAGTATAAAAAACAAAAAATGATAAACAGAAGTAATCTTGAAAAAGAAGAACCACCTATGAAAAAATATAAGAAATTCACATATCACCCTTGGGTACATAATAAATTTCAAAATATATTTGAGAAGTTTAATATTAAATTAGCACCAAAAAATAACTACAGTTTAAATAAACTAACAAAAACCAACAAAAATGAAAAAAACTGATAAAAATAAAAAGTCAGGAATATATCAAATTGAATGCATGGGTTGTGAAAAGACATATAGGAAAAACAAAAAGAAACCTAAAAATTAGAACCAAAGAACTCATAAGAAATATTAAAAATGGAGAAATTGAAAAATCTGCAGTTGCTGCTCATGTTTGGTCTGAAAAACATAATATAAATTCAGACACTAAATTATTAAAACAGTTAGAAAATACAAAAGAGCTGACTATTTGGGAAAAAATTTATATTCAGAAGAACAGAAACAGAGTTATGAATTTTGATATTCTGATGGAGCGTGACCTTGTTTGGAGGTTCTTTGGCCAACCACAGGATGGAGCTGACATCGACATCCAGGTTGTGCAACATAATGCAACATAAATAAACCCAATCTGGGAAAGCTGACGATAAAACAGAATTGTTTTGAAACAAGTCCAAGAACAAATCAACATTAATATTGAGGTAAGATGTCCAGACTAAAAATAATATAATTAAAATAACCTCAAAATATAACTTCCTAAAATTAAATACTAATTTTTCTTCCTCATATACAATTCTCTTTATCATCAGAAGCAGATTCCCGTCACTAACAGTGCCATCTCGTGGCCTCTAATTCAAGATTTTTTAATGAGAAATTACATAACTTTATGTAGAAGGTAAGCAAGCATTATATTTCACTGTATTAATTTAAATTTTAACATTTGCAATGATGAACAATTATTATTTTGAAAAGAAAAATATTTTCTTTTCAAAATAATAATTGTCCATCATTGTGAGCATTAAATTTTAAATTAATACATCAAACTATAATTATTTTTCTCTTAAAATAAAAAAAAATGTGTTTTATTATTTTAACCTTTTTACACAGTGACTTCAATGGTGTTTCATAATGAATTTTAAAAGCATTTAATCAAAATTAAAGTGGGAAGTAACACTATGAGGTACTTCCATTTAATATCTCATCTCATAAAGAAACCAATACCGGTTTTAAAAGTATAATTTTACTTCCATCTTCAATCAACCTTCCTGTGGATCATCACCTTGGCGTGGTAGGGAGGCTTAGTACCAATGACCCAGACGATCATAACCGGGAAGCCTTGGCTTGCAGTTAGATAAGAGGAGAGGGAACTAAGAATAATCCGCAACATGGGAGCAACGACCACATTGGAAGCTGCAAACAAGGAATACCACAACGGCGGAGATAGAAATATCGGAATGGCAGAAGTGGCAACCCAATCTCTGGGGGATGAAATAAGAGACCCAGCTCGGGGAAACAAGGGTGAAGTCCTCAACGGCAGAAGGCGGAAGAGGCAACCCTCCTTGTGGGTATAAAACACAAGGAAGCAAGTCCAAAGGCTTTAAGGAGGCAGCCCCTCCAAAGGACTAACCCTGCAGAATATTAGTAGCTTACTCAGGGGACATTTCAAAATACTTACAAGCTCCAAAGAAGAATCTTCAGTCAAACTCCAACTGTCGAAATTTTGCCATTAACACCATCTTCTGAACTGCCATCTGGTGTAAATTTTATGAACTTGGAGATTAAATTATTCTCGTCGGGAATTTCAAAATTCATAGCTCTATATTTATTCATCTGAATGTATATCTTATCCCAAACTGTTAATTCCAAAGGCTTCTTTCTCTAAATGTTTTTATTATTGATTTAACACTTCTCACTGAAGGATAAATTATATTTGAAGAGAAAAATTTTCGAAACTCGCCTCGGTAGCTCAGTTGGTAGAGCATTTGACCTGGCAAGCCAAAGGTCCCAGGTTCGAGTCTCGGTCTAGGCGAAAATTTTTCTCTTCAAATATAATTTAGCTTCTCTAAATGTTTTAAAAGTTTAGTTTCCCTTCTAATTTTGTGATTCTCTAGCAAACTATGAGCTGTAATTGCCGATTTTTTCAATTTCACCATTTTTAATATCTCTAAAATGTTATTTTGTACGAGTTCCTAAATTCCTTTTAGTTTTTCCTATATATACATTCTTGCAGTAATTATAACTAATTTCATAAATTCCAGATTTTTTACTATCTGGGACATTAACTTTTTTATTAATTATTAGTAGATTATCCAGATTAAATTTGTTAATTGATGTTAATGTAATATTGAATTTGTTAAATTTTTTTTTTAATTTCCTGAGTGTTCCAGGATGGTAAATCATTTTCTTGATTTGTTTCTCTTATTTTGAATCAGGTTGCAGGGTGGTGTTCTTTAAGTCTTTTTTGTTGTTTGAACCTTTTTAACTTATTTTTTTTTTTCCAAAACCATGTAACACATCTGTGTTTAAAATGTGATTGTATTCTTTCTTAAAATGTTCTTCACTTAATGGGATGTTTGTTAATCTGTATATTAAACTGTTGAATATTGCATGTTTGTGAGCAATATGATTAAAACCTGAAGATATAATGTAATTATCTTTCCTGTGTATATTGAATTCAATCTTTTGTTGATGTTCATTCCTAATTATATTCAGGTCCAAAATATAGGATTTGATTATTTTTCTCCAATTCCATAGTAAATTTCACAGATTCATCTTGAAGGTTAAGTAATTTCAATGCATCTTCTGTATATTTTGAATTTATTACTGAGAAAATATCAACATATTCGTACCAACGTTTAAATATCCATGGATAATCATTGGTGATGTGACATTCTAGATAGCCCATAAACAAATTAGCCAAAAATGGTAAAAGTGGATTGCCCATTGCCAACCCAAAATCTGCTTATAAAACTTTCCATTGAATGTGAAAAACAAGCTGTCGATACAAAGTTTTGTTAAACTTATGTACTCTTCTATTTCTTCTGTATTCAATTTTAGTAATTCGTGTCTGTTAACAATGCCATTCCATGACGACATTTTGTGGAAACTAATTTGTAACGAAACGTAAGAGGAAAGAAAATTTAATATTTGCATCAGGATTTGAATGGTGTAATGGAATGCATGCTGACATGTTGAATCAGAGATCCAGGGTTCAATTCCCAGCTCAAGAGATTTTTTTTTTCTTTTCAAAAAATTGTATTTGAGGTTATTGTGGCTATTTCATATTTGAAGAGAAAAATTTTTGTCCAGACCGAGACTCGAACCTGGAACTTTTGGCTTTCTAGGCCAATGCTCTACCATCTGAGCTACTGGGGCAAGTTCCAATCTAAATGCAAATTTTTCTCTTATATATGTTGTAATTCCCAGCACCAAATGCTATGAAGCCTTTGCTTCTATCTTTACAAATGGCAGCTTCTAGTTAAGAAGACATTTATCAGGAATTTAAACACTACTTTATAAAGCCAGTAGGGCTTCTATTGATGTTTTTATTATGAATTTAACACTTCTCACTGAAAGATAAATTATATTTGGAGAGAAACATTTTCACCCAAAAATGTTGTTGCTACTACTTCCCCTGCACACAGGATATTTGGTTTAATGGCAGGATGTACGTACAAAAAAATAAATAAGGAATTAATCTTCCTTCAAAAAAAATAAATGAAAATGTAATAGATTTAGTCTTCTAAAAGTAAAATTAATATTCAATTTCCCCAGTTGAAAATGGGCGAAAAAATTCCCTTTGATCAGTCCTGAGAAGGATATAAAATATGAAATGAGGTGTAAAATCTGATTAATTTAATGATTGTTAAATAAAACCTATTATGGTCACTTCCTAAAAATATAAACTATCAATACTTGAGTTTACTGCCAATTATTTTCACACATAATCTCATTTGGATATGAAAATAATGCATTGGAAAAATAAACTGTTTTATTTTTTCAACGAAACTATTAGCAAGAAATTAATAAAAATAATATTGATAACTGTTGGCATCTATGACCACTGATAACTGATTACGGTAAGTTATAAATATATTTAATTCCATTGTTATGATACATTAAAGAAAATTAAATACCAACGTAAAGAAATATTTTATAATGGCTGTATTTGGTTTCAATTAAACCATTCTGCTTTAAAGTAAAGGAATTTTTTGTTACTTTTCCATTCAAAGACTTCTCTCATTTTGCCTTTTATCTAAGCATTTAAAGATAAAAAATACATAAAACAATAATCTTGTTTGTGGAACTCTATGGATGCAAAACATAATTCCTTACATCCATTCATCCCATTGTTATGATACATTAAAGAAAAATAAATACCAACTTAAAGAAATATTTTATAATGGTGTATTTAGTTTCAATGCTTTAAAGTAAAGGAAATTTTTGTTACTTTTCCAGTCAAAGCCTTCTCTCATTTTTGCCTTTGATCTAAGCATTTAAAGATAAAAAAATACATAAAACAATAATCTTGTTTGTGGAACTCTATGGATGTAAAACATAATCCCTTACATTAATGGATGAGTCCACTGCTGTGGTTTTGAGGTAGCAAGCTGCCTTGTCACGCAGCGGGCCTGGGTTCGATCCCTGGTCGGGGCAGTTTTTCTGGGTGAGGTTTTTATTGGGTTTTTCCTCACCTGTAAGACATATGTCAGGAAAACTTTGAGGCCCAAACAGTCCCCGAAATCATATGGCCATCGCAATCATCATCATTCATATTCATCTTAGATTAAGCTTAGGATTAGGGACTCTCCTGGCATACCACTAACATCATCATAATCCATCATATCATCGAGGCAACGTAACCCTGCCTTCCAGGCGCCCCAACCTCAGAAGTGGGTTACAAGTATGCCATACCAGGAGAGAACACCAGGAATGTCAAAAGACAACCTGGGACATTTGCAAAAAATAAAAATCATTAATGGATGAAGACTACCATACTGGCTCAGGTGGTGGTGTGCCTGCTTCCTGACTGGCAGGGTTGAACATTTGAAACATAAAATTAATTTAATTATAGAATTAGTTCAATTGTAAAACTTTCAATCTTGGGGTAAGGAGGGATGGTGGTGTACGGTTTTTAAACTTTAGACTGTGCACCAGATTCCTGAATTAAATTGCAAATCCTTCCAAAGTAGATATGTTGAGAAGGCATGTCGTACTGCTGATAGTGATTTGTGTAGAGGAGACATTAAGTGTGGTGGCCCTCTTGGTGCTTTTCGACAGTAGTAGGCTATGTGCTGGCATCAGGTTTTACCTTGTCCCTTCTCTTTATCATCATCCCTCAAACAACACACTTTATACTACACAAACACATTAACATATATTTAACTTTTACTGAAATTGATCACTACGAGGTTTAATTTATGGTAAAATCAAATATTTCCTACATCTCCTCATATAAATCTTCTAAGTAGGAAACATTTGATTTTACCATACATTAATATATTTTTATTTTAGAAAAAAAATTATGTTCGAACCAGAGTTGAACCCTAGATCTCTGACTCTGTGCGTCAGTGTGATAACTGTTACTCCATTTGAACATCGTTGTTGGCATTATTGAGTGATGACTATCGACCTTCGGATAAAAGGAGAGTTTTATAAGTGGAAAGAAAGAAGTTTGAATGGCATTACTGGTTATCGCATTGAAGTACAGAGTCAGAGATCTGGGGTTCGACTCCTGGTTTGAACATAATTTTTCTTTCTAAAATAAAAGACTGGAAAGTGTTATTTAAAATTATCAGGTGTATATAAATTGAAGTGTGGCACATGTGACAATGTCTATATAGGACAAACTGGCAGACCTTTTATGTCTCGTATAATAGAACGTATGAGAGCATATAACAGAAATTTAGATAATTCAAATTATGCTAACCACCTACTTGAATATGACCATTGTTTTGATTCAAATTTTAAAATTTTACATGTTTGTGACAAAGGAAAGAAGTTGTACCCTTTAGAAGTTGTAGAAATAAATAAATTGAAAAGTGGTAATAAGCTGTTAAATTCCCAACTAGATTTGAATGAATTGCCTCTTTTAAATTTATAATAGAGATTGTAAAAAAAAAAATGTTGCATAGTTACAGCTGTTATGTACTATAATAACAAAATTCATTAATTTTTTTATCATGTCTGAAGAAGATACAAAGTACCGAATCAGCTGTAACTAATTTATATTTTAATAAATATGAAAATCACATAAAACTAAGTTTTATTTTTATTTAATTAAATAGAATATATATATATATATATATATATATATATATATATATATATATATATAAACAAATAAACCTATATTCATCCTATACTCCTCTCTGTACACAATATAAGAATACATCATCTACATACAGTAATCTGCCGAAGTGGTGTGTAAATTAAAATAGACCACATTAATGCTATCTAACCACCCACCATAGAACATGAAGCATGAATATTGCAACATGGGTGGCAACAGAACACACATTAAGGAATGAAAACAAACTAAGAAAATTTGAAAAGAGGTTCCTAATGCAAATATTTGGTCCCATAAAGAATGTGAACAGAGAAAATTAATTTCATATTTGATCATCATCGTCATCATCGTCCTTTCAAGTATTAGGCCCAGTGGCCCGTTACGGTCTCCTGCCATCTCCGAAAAGGTTGACCCACAGATCTTCTGCCTCGAGGAATGTAGTGAAGAATTTGTTTTGGTATTCTGTGACGATCCATGCGCTGAATATGGGCTAGCCAATTGTTTCTATATTCTTGGAGGTATTCAGATATAGGTACGATGTTTAACTCTCTGGCTATTGTTAAATTTATTTGGTGGTCTAGAAGGCTATAACCTGCAGTTCATCGCAGAAATTTCATCTCCGTGGCTGTAATATGACGATCATCCTGAGTTTTGATGGTCCAAGCTTCACTGCCATAACAGATTATGGGTCTAGCGAGAATTTTATAGATTTTCATTCTTGTGTGTCTCTGCACTTTTGATGGTTTAAAAACTTGGTTGATAATTCTTAAAGCTTTATTATAGTTTTGTATTTTAAAGGATATATCACATTCCTCATTATAAGTTAAATTATATCCTAAGTATTTAAATTAATTAACTTGCTCTAATATTGAATTCTGAATACAAATTTTACTTCTTACTGGGAATTTCCCTTGAAAGGCCATAACTTTAGATTTTGTTGTTGATATTTCCATGTTAAATCGTTGGGCTATTATATTAAGATGATGAGTGGAATATTGTAATTCATCTTCATTATTGCCGAAAAGAGCCTGATCATCTGCATATAAGAATGTGTCTAAAATTGTGTGTCTTGAGATTTGATATTATGTCTTAATATTGTCAGGTTATTAAATCTAGGGTCCTGCTCCGTAGCTGAGTGGTTAAGGCAAGAAATTTTTCTCATAGAATTTTGGCCAGTATGGGACCGGATCCCACCCAGCATCATGAGGCATTTGGGTAGCTACAATAAGTAGCGACTCCAGGTTGTGAATACCAGCTATAACGGCTGGGGGATCCAACATGCTGACCACATGTCACCTCTATATTGGCTAGATGATCGTCTACCTCTGTGATTAACACATGTGGATATGAGGCCAGCAGCTGGATGGTCAGCCAAGGGCCTTCTAGTCCTGTTGCGATTGGAGTTTTTATTAAATCTAGGAGGCTGAATGGGCAGATCTTGTAGCTTGAATGGATAACAGTAGAAATTCTTTCAAGGTTTTCAATTGGGAACTCTTGTGGAAGAGACCATTGGAAAGGCCTAGACGTTAATAGAAGGATAATATTCAGATGCATCTTGTTATTATTTAATTTAACAATGTTCTTTTAACAGTTAAGGTAATCACTGTTACAATTCAAATCTCTTACAATGTAATTGCAATGTAATAATTAAACATAGGCTCAATTCTGGAAATGCGTGCTATTATGCATACCGATCCCAACTCCTTTCAAAAAATGTAAAAATGAAAATATATAAAACTATTATTCTACCAGTTATACTATATGGGTGTGAAACATGGATTCTTACTTTAAGGGAGGAAAGGAGATTATAAATATTTGAGAATAAAGTTCTTAGGAAAATTTTTAGACCAAAGAGAGTTGAATAGACAGGTGAATGGAGAAGACTACATGGTCTTTATAGGAAGCCAGATATAATAAGAATAGTCAAGTCTCATAGACTGTGATGGGGAGGACATGTGGCATGAATGGGGAATGAAAGACGTGCATGGAAGCTTCTTGTAAGAAAACCAGAGGAAAAACGCCCAGTTGGTAGACCAAGAATGAGGTGGGAAAATAACATTAATTATGATTTGAGGGAAGTAGATTATACAGGGAATGATTGGAAAACATTAGCTCAGGATAGGGATGTATGGAAAGCTTATGTCCGCATGGCCATGAACCTACAGGTTCGATAGTGCCAGTGAGTTAGTTAGTGCAATGTAATAATTTTCTCTATCTACAATGACGTAACAACCCAATGTTGGGGCTTAGCCTCTCCTTTGTTAGGAGTTACTAGACCAAGTTAATTATGCTTATTTCCCAAAGATGTCATGAATGGTATGCAGTCAACATACAGACCCAATGAGACATCTAGTAGGCAATTAAGGTATTACTAGGATGAAAAAGGTTGGTAAATTTTGCTTAGAGGCCTCTTTATTCAGGCTTAAGGATCTTTTACAAGCCTCAAAATCTTCAGATACGGTTATCCATAGCTTAAAGTCCCTCCCAAAGGAATTCCTCCATGGATTTTTCCATCCTCAAAAAAAATACACAGACTCCAGCCAGGTTCGAACCCAGGGCACTTGAAAGCAGAGGCAAGTAATAAGTTTGTCGATTGAATATCATTAATGCTTATAAGATTTGTATTTTTTTTTATCTTTGGATGCAAATGAGCTACAAATTTTGTTCAGAGGCCTCTTTTTTCAGGCTTGAGGTTCTTGAATGTACCTTAACCCTCTGCATGCCACTGGTAAAATCTCTTGTGTCAGATATTTAAATCGCACCCGCCGATGTGATTGGCTTTGCAAGTAGTTTAAGTATATTGTCTGGCAGGTAATGGACAGGAGCACCAGAGCCTATCTAATCGGCTCATGACACCTAAAGGGTTAAATTTACAACATGGGATCCAATGCTTTAAACTCCTTTCGAAAAGAACCAATACTCAAGATTTTTACACCATGAAAAATCTAGCAATCCTTCCAGGTTTATATCCATGAACATTAGAACCATAAGTGACTATGGTAACCACCATTTCAACAGGACCAACTTGGATAGATGTCATAGTACTGAATATGGGAGATACAAACTAGTTTCAGTTGGCTGAAGTTAGAGACCAATGAAGTCTTAGTGAATGTGGAACTGAACCTATGGTTTTATAAACAAATAACTAATTTTCTGACAAATACTTTTGTTTTATCTAGTTCTGATAAATTAATGGAAAAAAAAAAAACAATTACATATTGGTGCAGTAAGAGAAGAAAGTGACTGCTTGGAATTTGTGATGTTCTTATAACTGATTTGTCACTGATTAATAAGCTAAACCAGAGATCACAAGGTTACTGTATCGTGTGGCAGAGTGAAATGCAATCAATATATATATATATATATATATATAAACCTGAACATCCATCCATCCATAGTAATTCTGCCCAAAGGCAGGTCCTTCACTGCAATCATAGTGTTACTTCCTTCAAATATTAAATCGGTTTTCTTCATAGTTAAATATGGGAAATAACATTATAAGGTTCTTAATTCAATGAATGAATGAATGAGTCACTTCTTATCTTACCTCATATTTTATGTTTTATTAACCCATTACCTGCCATTGTCCTTTTTTTTGTGACGTTATTGTTTTTTTTAGGAATTGTTCTAGTTTCAAGTTTAATCTATATGTGATATTGTTAAATGGACTTCAATGTTCATGTCTAAATTAACAAACATTAATATTTTATTTTAGGAAGTGACATTTTGAGGTACTTGAACATAACCTTACTCAGTTGGAGAGATCAGGCAAAGTAAGATGTGAAATGAAGGTAATGTGGATGAAAAACAGCCAAAAATAAGATATGGAAAAATTGAGTACTGCTTTCATACTGTCACCCATTCAAGCTACATATTTAACTAACTAACTCACTAGCACTATAAAAAATGTAGGTTCATGGCCATGCAGAGATAGGCTCTCCATGTATCACTATCCTAAATTAATATTTTCCAATCATCCCCTGTATAATTTACTTCCCTCAACAAATCATGATTAATTTATTCTCCCACCTCAATTCTTATCCTGAATACTGGGTGCATTCCTCTCATTTTCCTACAAGGAATTTCCATGCCCTCTTTCATTCCCAATCATGCCACAAATCTTCCCCTTTGCAGGCCATGAAATTTAACGGTCATTAAATTTGGTTTCCCATAAAGACCATGTAGCTCTTTTATGTAGTTCCATATTCATCTCGCTTGTGCTAAAAATGTTCCTTAACTTTATTGTCAACACACCACACACAGTAATATTTTCTCTCTCCCTTAAAGAAGTAAGAGTCCTTGTTTCGCATCCATGTAATATAACTGGGAAGTATCACATTTTTATATATTTTCAGTTTAAAGTTTCTTTTACAGGAGTTAAGATGACAAGAGTCCCTGAAATCATAACAACATGCATTTCCCAAATTGAGCCCATGTTTTAATTTCCTTTCGCAACTCATTTTTGTTTTATTTAGATACAATAAGTAATTAATGTGAAAGAAAATAATGCATGGAGAAAGAGATACAATAATGAATTGTATAAACTGTACAATCAGCCAGATATTCTGAATTTTGTTAAAGTTAATAGATTGGCATGGGCTGGACACATTATTCGCATGGACAACAAAAGGGATTACAAAAAGAATTTACAATGAACACCCACTATTGGCCAGAAAAGTTGGAAGACCTAAATTAAGATGGGAGGATAGTATAATTCAAGACATTAAGATTTTAAAAATAAAAAACTGGAAGAATGAAGCGAAGAACAGGGAAGTCTGGCATAAGCTTCTGAAGGCGGCCAAGGCCCACATGGAGCCAATTATGATGATGATGATGATGATGACGAAATAATTAACCCGTCAGTGACGCACCCTTTTACTTGCTTTCCTACTGCATGGACGGAGGCCATTTTAACATTTTAGTATTCCTAGAACACTGATTTGTGTAAACGATCATAACTTATTTAAATATTGATGGATTTGAATGAAATTTTTACTTGTTAGCTCAGAAATAAATGAGAAATTTAATACATACCGTATGGAGTTCAGTAGCCTTTATAAACTATTAAACAAAATTTTGAAATCTGAATTTCTCTCTCATGATACACATTTTTACTAAATAATTTGATTTGCTCACATTGGACATCCCTGTTTCTTTCTGTGAGACACTAAATATATTGTGTGGCTTAGTGCTGATTCATCTGTAACTTCTATATACAAAAGCAGCTGACATAACCAAAATCAGAATGAATATTTAGAAGAGTGAACTCAAGCTCAATCTTGTGTCAAAGCACTAGCAATGTTTATACTTAGAATCGTGAATTATTGCTTGGATTCGTATAAAAATTCTACAGCAGTTATTTACAACTACACAGACCATAAAAATAAGTTTCTCTTATTTTAGTACTATTAATTTTAGAAATAAAAAATCACATAACCTTAGTAGTAGAGCTTGGTGTGATACAGCTCGAAACACTCTTCAATACACAGACCTACATCACATTCCTGGCAGCAATAAACAGATGTCTTTCTTCTCCCATGTTTAGTACAAACAACACACCTCCTTTGAGGTTTCAATGTATCACTTTTAGGGGTAATTGTTCTGATTAAGTGTCTTTTAGGTTACGACTGGCCATAATTACGTATATAACGCACGACACCGCGCCTCAGACTGATTCCTTGTAAGTAACCATCTATTTGAAAGAGGCAAAATAAATCAGGTATTCCCCTAAACAGGTCGATTTATATATCAATCGATAGCTTGTATATCATTTTAATCGACCTGAAAAATTAGATTGTGTATAAGTTTATTAGAAGCCCCTGCAGAAAAGCAGCACAAAGTTAGGTCTGTGTGCCATCGAGTGTTGAAGTAAGAAACATACTTCAACCTCAATACCACATGCACAAAATGTGATCACAGCTGATTCATACACTTAGAAAGAAAGCTAAGATCTTAGGCTTCAAAATTATATTGTTCATACGCAAATATAAGAATATGCAGAAGTAAAAAAAAACAAATGAAAAGGTCGCGCGCATTAGAGAAAATTACGATTACTTCAATCTCATCTGATTTTTAAAAAAATAATATGAAATTAAATTTTAAACAAATATTATTTTATTCATATGTCCTGAAAGCTCATAATTTCTACTTTAAACACAAATAAATTACATATTTGTAGCTTCAAAAATGTACGATCCAGAACAAAAAGAAAACACGCCTGCATAGGTCTATACCAGGTATAGATGTCGGCAATAAGTGAAGAAGAGAGGGTCTATACCACGTATGGATGTCGGCGCTGACGGGTTAATAACAATCAAAATGGATTGCAAAAAATTGTCTAAAGCAAATAAAGCATATTTTTCATTATATCCATATTTAAGTCTTAAGTATTTACATAGACAGACAAAGATAAGATTTTTGGAAGAAAAAGATAAGATTGTATGAAACAATAATAAGAGCAGTTCTAATATATGGTTGTGAGATATGGGTAATAACTATGGAACAGATTTTTATGTGCTGAAAAACTAGAAAATATTTTATTTTTATGTAATAAAAAAATGGAAAATGTGTACAAAAATGTAAAAATATTTTGTTTCAATATTTACGAAAAATTAAATATTTATTATAAAAAACCAATCACCAATCTGTTGAATAATGGCGAGTTAAAAAAACTCGTTGCAGGGACCAATAAAAACTTTTTCCAAGTTTTTCATCACAAACTGATGTCTGCTGTCACACAACAATGCATGATACTAGGGGAAGCATCGTTCAAAATCACACAAAAAGATAGTCTTGTATATTTCATCAAAGGAATGCCACTGACACACAAATTTTCAATTTCTCCAATATCTACTTTCCAATCCAAAACTTTACTAATTTTATGCATAGTATGAAATTTCCCAATTTTTTGGCAGAAAAAAACTCTAACATGTTCTAGGAACATGTCCGTTTTTGAGCCTTTGGCATGGATTCTCTGAACTAGTCCCCACTCGGAGAACCGAATGGGAGCATGGGCAGCTATTCAGGGGAAGTGGGTGAAGTGCCACTTCACCTTATTTTACCACGAATTATGTTAAAACTTTATTTTTCTTATTACGAATGACCCTTATTTTTCACTATATATATTATTAAACTTCATTTCCTTATCACGGATGTTGATTTTAGTAGAAAACCTATTTTTAGACCAGCCTCAAGGTCTAGTGGTCAGCATTTCTGACTATAGTTCATGAGGTCCCAGGTTTGATTCCCAGTCAGACCATAGGAATTTTTTCTTAAAGGAAATTATTCTTGTGGTTGCCCATGGTCTGGAATTTAGGTTAAGTTTAGGTTAAGGAATATTCTGGTGTTTTCATTATCATTTATCACCCATCATATCATTGGGGTAATGTAACTCTGCCTCAAGATGCCCCAACCTAAGAAATGGATTACAATTCTGCCAAAGCCAGTGGAGAAAGCCAGAAATGTCATAAGAGACACCTGGTGGCATTGGACAAAAAAAAATTATTATACAAGGCAGGACACATTGTTGTAACACAGAGTGCTGACACGTATCATTCTGGTCTATGCCCAACACTGAAGTGAAGGATTTTTGCTCCTACCTCTGGGGATGGAGCTTACCCCACTGGTTGCCATGACAACCGTGATGTCACCTGCTGAGGTCTTGCATTACAAAATCCTGCATGGAAAGTAGTGGGAATGAAATATCCATCTTATTCTTCGTGGCTTTGTGTATGAAATTCTTTAGTATTGCACCATTCAGTTATTAATTTAAATATGAATCCTGTTATGGTGAAATTAAATGTTTCTTACCTCTCCTCATATAAATTTTCTAAGTTGATCGCAATTTCGAGAACAGTTATAGTCTCGAATTCGCAATCAACTTAGAAAATTTATATGAGGAGAGGTAAGAAACATTTATTTCACCATAAATTAAACCTCATAGTGATTAATTCCTATAAAAGTTAAAAAATTAATCCTGTTTATGATGTATTGTGTGTTTTATTGGAAACACCTTTTTCACATTGGAAAGATAAAGATATAAAAGGAAGTTTTAAATTGTGGAAATCCTACTGAATCTCTACAAATATGTGATACAAAAGAAATTAAACATTCAGTTAAATGTAAATTAATGAGTCATTTTTATTTTTAACCTCATATTTCATGTTTCTTTAAACACAGGAACTAGTTTTCAAGAGAACCATCTCTCTCATTTTCAACCAACATTATGACTTACCGGCTTTTCGTTGGAATCTCCATCAATAATGTTGCCATCTGGTGTTGATTTGATGAACTTCAAGATGAGGTCACATTCATCAGGAATCTCGAAAATTCATAGATCTAAGTATGTTCTTCTGCATATATATCTGCTTTTTTTTTTTTTTCCCAATACCTTTCACAAGTTCTTGGAAATTTTTCTTTCAGATACAGAAAACTTTAACAATTTTTGTTGGGAGAAGATATATATTCAACAGAGCCAGGGGTCCCCATCTAGGGGATATGTGGATACATTGCTTCCACTTACTTGTGTTTTGCTCCTTACTTTTATCTTTAACGGATCTGGTATTTCTTCCTTTCTTCCACTTACTTATACCAGACTCTTTTAACTTTACTATCTAACCTCTCTTGGTTAACTCTTGTTTTTTTCGACCCCGATGCTATTAGGGCATCTGAGGGCTAGGGAGTCTTTCCTTTCTTCCATTTCTTCTTTCCTTTATTTTCTTTTCTTCTTCAGAAAAGCCTGACCAGAGGCTAGAAGATGGCAACCCCATCACTAGTCTTGCCTTCCTTTGGCCAGCAACCAATCGAATTCAAGTCTTATACGAGAATTTCCTGGAAGGACGCTGGAGGGAAAATTTTCTATAGGATCGTAACAGGCATTGGCCTAATACTTGGAAGGAAGAAGAAGAAGAAGAAGAAGAATTTAAAGATTTCTGATGAATGTGACTTCATCTCGAAGTTCATCAAATCAACACCAAATGGAAACGTTATTGATGAAGATTCTAACGAAAAGCCGGTAGTCATAATGTCGGTTGAAAATGAGAGAGATGGTTCAAAATTCATAGTTTTCTCCTTATTCTTGTGGATGTAAATTTTCTCCCAAATTGTGAGTTCCTTAGATTTATATAACTGTTTCAGTAATTTGGCCTTATTTTTCAATTCTGTGTTTTTCTGACCCTGCATTGCAGCTAGTGCAGACTTTTCTACTTCTCCATTTTTAACATTTCTAAGGTGTTCTTTCAATCTTGTATTAAAGTTCCTTTTTTGTTTTTCCTATGTTATTATTCCACGATCTTTACAATAAATTTCATAAATCCCTAATTCGTTGTCTTCATCAATATTTCCATATTTGTTGGTTTTAATTAATCTATTGAGGCTGTAATCATTTTTCGGTGCTAATTTAATGTTAAATTTGCTAATTTTTTTTTTAAAACTTATTAAATACTAAAGGATGGTATGTAAATTTCCTGGATTTTTTATCAATTCTTTATCTGTCTGAAGAGTACTTTTATTTATCACTTTTTGTTTTTTGAATTTATTTATTTTCTTATGAATCATCTTTTCCCCAAAACCATTCTTTTGCTGTTTTTAATATTTTTTTTTCTCTGTATTAAAATTTCCTCTGCTCATGCGAACATTCACAAGTTGTATGCTAAACTATTAAAGAATGTATAACTATAGGCTTTCACGGCCGGCGTCTTGATCCCTATTAGGTTCGTCTTCCGGGCATATAGGCCGTGGTCCAGTCGTTCTTCTACTCTGAGTAGAAGAACGACTGGACCACGGCCTATATGCCCGGAAGATGAACCTAATAGGTATTAAAGAATGTCTATTTATGTGCAATATGGTTGAAACCTGTTGCTTTAATATATTTATCAACGTGTGTTTCTTTCTTGTAAATTCCAAATTCTATTTTCCTTTTTTTCTTCGTTTCTTATCAATTTAAGGTCTGAAAATGGTATTTGTTGGTTATTTTCCACTTTCATAGTAAAATTAATTGTTTTATTGTGAATATTCAAAAGTTTAACAGCATCTTCCAAGTGTTTTTGTTTGACTATTGCTATGATATTGTCCACATAACTACTCCAAAATTAAAAAATCAAAGGGCGTGCATTGATTATCTGACATTCGAAGTTTCCCATGAATATATTCACCAACAATGGTGATAATGGATTTCCCATTGCAAGTCCCGTTCTTTGTCTGCAGTATTTTCCTTTATAAGCGAAGAACATTTGATCTATGCATAATTTAGTTAATTTCAATTAAAAGAACCTCATAGTGTTACTTCCTTCAAATATTAAATCTATTTTATTCATAGTTAAATATAGGAAATAACATTACAAGGAATGAGTCACTTCTTATCTTACCTCATATTTTATGTTTTATTAACCCATTACCTGCCATTGTCCTTTTTTTTGTGACGTTATTGTTTTTTTGAGGAATTGTGCTAGTTTCAAGTTTAATCTATATGTGATATTGTTAAATGGATTTTAATGTTCATGTCTAAATTAACAAACATTAATATTTTATTTTAGGAAGTGATATTTTGAGGTTATTTTAATTAAATCATTTTTAGTCTGTTCATCTTACCTCAGTATTAATGTTGATTTGTTCTTGAACGTGTTTCGATTATATCATAATCATCGTCAGCATCTTGGCCAGACTGGTTAGATTTATGTTGCACACCCTGGATGTCGATGTCAGCTCCATCCTGTGGTTGTCCAAAGAACCTCCAAACAAGGTCACGCTCCGTCGGTATTTCAAAATTCATAACTCTGTTTTTGTTCTTCTGAATACAGATTTTTTCGCAAATAGTCAGCTCTTTTGTATTTTCTAACTGTTTTAATAATTTAGTGTCCGAATTTATATTATGTTTTTCAGACCAAACATGAGCAGCAACTGCAGATTTTCCATTTCCCCATTTTTTAATATTTCTTATGTGTTCTTTGGTTCTAATTTTTAGGTTTCTTTTTGTTTTTCCTGTATATATCTTTTCAGAACCATACATTCAATTTGATATATTCCTGAAGGTTTTATGACTACCAGTTTGACAAAGGAAATGAAATTTTAGTGGTGAAATGGAGAGACAACAAACCAGTGTGCATTGAAACTAATTTCAGTACTATTGAGCCTCTTTCCTGTATTAAAAGATGCTCCCAGCAGAAAAAGAAAGAGATAAATATACCAATGCAAAACTCATCCAAGAAAATTATACGCACATAGGAGGTGTAGATTTATTGGACAAGCAAGTCTCCCTCTACAGAATATGTATAAGATCTAAAAAATGGTGGTGACCATTGTTCACACAAATGTTGGATATTTGTGTAGTAAACACTTGGCCTGTATACCAGATAGCACATCCACATGAGAAGATATCATTTCTGGATGTTCGAAGAAGAATAATTGTCTTTTACTTATCTAAGAAAACAGGATCTACACCAAAACGCCGGGGACCTCAAGGTAGTAGACTGTTAGATGGAAGGGTACCCAATGATGTAAGACTTGATCCAGGAATAGTGCCACATGGCACACAAAGAAGATGTGCTTTGTGCAAAAAGAAGACCACAAGAGTTTGTAGCAGATGTAATGTTGATCTCCATGATAGGTGTTTTGTTGCTTTCCACACCCCCTAAAAGTGTAAATAATATGAAAGTGTTGAATTTAACTATTTTTTAGTATCATAAAAACTAAACACAGCAACTTGTTCTTTAGTTAATTGATTTCAAAGGTTTATATGTTAAATGTGTAGAAATAATTTCATAATTTCTAATAAGAATATTTTAGACAGTGTATTCCGCCATTGTCCCAAAAATGGGATGGTCTGTAACTCCTTACGTAATATTCTTCTTCTTCTTCTTAGCAAGTATTAGGCCAATGCCTGTTTCGATCCTGTAAAAAATTTTCCCTCCAGCGTATTCCGGGAAATTCTCGTATAAAACTTGAAAGCATAATAATAGTCTTTTCAATTGGTTGCTGGCCAAAGGAAGGCAAGACCAGTGATGGGGCTGCCATCTTATAGCCTCTGGTCAGGCTTTTCTGGAGAAGAAAAGAAAATAAAGGAAAGAAGAAATGAAAGAAAGGAAAGACTCCCTAACCCTCGGATGCCCTAATAGCGTCAGGGTCAAAAAACCAAGAGTTAACCAAGAGAGGTTAGATAGTAAAGTTAAAAGAGTCTGGTTCTGAAATTTGTTTTAACCCTTTAATTTACTGTATTTAAACTTAAATATTTGAATAATTAAGAGAAAAAATATTTAAAAAAATTTGGCAGGTAATGAGTTAAACACGGGATCTGCAGTTTTTGAGAGGAGTCCCTTTTATCTTCAGCTGACATTATGACTGTCTGAAGTGTATAAAAACAAACCTGAGGAATAATTTCAGAACAGACTTTGTTCTTTGGGGAATATTACATTTCAGAAAGAACTTCTATTAACAAAGACACACCTATTCCATGAAGATATAGCCTTAAAGGACTGAAGCATTGATTTGATATACAAAAAACAGGTGAGTTTAATAATCAACTTTTATAAGATTCATGATGTGTTCCATTGAGGTATAATTTTATATTTGAGTTTAATAATAATTAAGGTAAATATGTGTACAAATAATGTTTCTTACTAGCTCCTTGACTAATTTCAAAGCCATGAGCCATCACTGGATGGGAGACTATTTTACCTCCGAAAAATATTACCCAAGTGGAATCCATGTCTGTATTTCTTGATGGTTGTATTTTTACAGTGAAAGATTGTCACTCTTTCGACTAAGATACTTTCTTTGTCTGACTTATCGCTTTCAACCTGTCTGGCATGGATGTCCAAAAGTAAAAATAATTATGTTAACGAGCTTACCTGTTTAAGTGTTTTCTTGAGCGGTTCAGCCATCACATAAGCCAGGTTTATCATCATGGCACAAGGAACAGCAGAATCTGTCGCACCAACAAAATTATATTCTCTGTAATATTTTGAATCGTAATGACATGCAATAACTAAATGTCTTTTTGCATTTGGATTTAAAGTCGCTACAATGTTCTCAAATTTTAATTTCCCAAATATTGGTGTGTCATCTTCAAAAGGATCAGATTCCACATTCCATCCGAGCTCCTGCATCGTTTTAATGATGAACTAAACACAAAAACACAGTAGGTGAATACAAAGGATAAAAGACCAACATATTTGAAAATAAAAATTTACACCTAATTTTTATTTAACTTTTATAGGAATTAATAACTATGAGGTTTAATTTATGGTGAAATTAAATGTTTCTTACCTCTCCTCATATAAATTTTCTAAGTAGATCGCGATTTCGAGACCACAATGGTCTCATCTTCAGCACTTTCTTGGCGACTGATGTTATGTCGATCAGTAGAAACTCTTCTTCTTCCCTCTGTTGGTGGACCGATGAACCTCTGGATCAGGTCAAAATTTTGCGGGAATTTCGAAGTTCATAAGTTTTCCTTTGTTTTTCTGAATGTGGATCTTTTCCCAAACCGTGAGTTCCTTTTGTTTGTCTATTTGTTTAATTAGACTGGCTTTTGATTCAATTAAATGTTTTTCGGACCACGCATGAGCAGCTACTGCTGACTTTTCCACTCACAGTTTGGGAAAAGATCCACACTCAGAAAAACAAAGGAAAACTTATGAACTTTGAAATTCCCGGAAATTTTGACCTGATCCAGAGGTTCATCGGTCCACCAACAGAGGGAAGAAGAAGAGTTTCTACTGATCGACATAACATCAGTCGCCAAGAAAGTGCTGAAGATGAGACCATTGTGGTCTCGAAATCGCGATCTACTTAGAAAATTTATATGAGGAGAGGTAAGAAACATTTAATTTCACCATTTACACCTAAACTGGAATTTCAACCCATGGATTCAAATCCCAGTTGGTATAAATTTTTCTCTTCAGATATAATTTGTCCTTCAGTGAAAAGTGATAAATTAAAATAATAAAAACATTGAATATAAGACCACATTTAAAAGGTAAAGTGATCCCACTACAGGCCTCAAGAGGCCCTTGGGGTAGTAGGAGGTTAAGGCTCCCACTTTTTCTTGACAATCGGCACTTGATGTCAGCCGGGTTGTCAGCCCTGCGTGACTGCCGCCTTTACCCCAGAACAAGCGTCTGGTACTCATTTCAGTTAGAGGCTGAGTCGACCCCAGGGCCATAGTGCCGCCAGAAGGTTTGGGTCAGTTTAAAAATCCTGACCCCCACCGGGACTCGAACCCTCGACCTTCCGGCTTGTAGCGCAGTGCCTTAACCACTACGCTACGGCGTGCCCCAAGACCACATTTACTTGAAGTTTAAAACACCTTCATATACAATGTAAAGTAATCTTGCTACACATCTGGCAAGGGAACTGTCAACCATTGCATGCCGAAATTTGCCTTGAAATTTCTTCCTGATAAGCACTGTGATGTACGAATGCCATGTTCAAAAAATTAACTCACTGGCAATCGAACCCATAGGTGATGCACAGACATAAGCTCTCCATACATCCATATCCTGAGCTAATGTTTTCCAATCTTTCCCTGTATAATCTACTTCCCTCAAATCATAGTTAATGTTATTCCCCCACCTCATTCTTGGTCTACCAACTGGGCGTTTTCCATCTGGTTTTCCTACAAGAAGCTTCCATGCAAGTCTTTCATTCCCCATTCATGCCACATGTCCTGCCCATCACAGTCTATGAGACTTAACTATTCTCATTATATCTGGCTTCTTATAAAGACCATGTAGTTTACTGTTATGTAGTCTTCTCTACTCACCTGTCTGTTCTCTCTCTTCAGTCCAAAAATTTTCCTAAGAACTTTATTCTCAAATACTCGTAATCTCCTTTCCTCTCTTAAAGTAAGAGCTCTTGTTTCGCATCCATATAATATAACTGGTAGAATAATAGTTTTATGTATTTTCAGTTTAACATTTTTTTTAAAGGAGTTGGGACGTCAAGAGTCTCTGTAATGCATAATAGCACGCATTTCCAGAATTGAACCTATGGTTAATTTCTTTGTGCATCTCATTCCTATTTGTGATTATTGTTCCTAGGTATTTGAATTCAGCCACTCAAAATTTCCCTCATTTGTCATTAGCTGTCCATTTCCATTATATAAATAATGTATTAAAAAATTAACTATCATTTTTAACTTCAAGGCACAACCCACTATACACAGCAGATGAACTCCTTGCTTGGGTAAGAGCAGAGTGAAGTGAGGTGGGATGGATCTACTGGATTTTAATGCCTTACAGTTGAAAATACAGATTTTTTTTGACCCACCTTTGTACATCACAACGCTTCTCTGGAAGGAATTTGAAGAAGGTTTCAGCATGCAATGGTTGACAGTTCCCTTGTTAGGAATGACTTAGGGTAAAATCTATCTAGACAACTGTCATGAGATATCAGCCAGATTGTCAGCCCTGCACGACAGCCGCCTTCACCCTCAGAACAAACATCCGGTATTCATTAATTATTATGAGTTAGGTTGTTTTGACTCATCTCATATTTATGATTTTCTTGCAGACCATGGTTTCAGCAATCTCTTGCCATTTTCAACCTACAAGATCACCAACCGTTAATTCAACAGTTGGGTAGCATTGAAAATGGGGACTCACACGAGCATTTAGGGACCATGCTCCTTCACGTGCAACAGTTTTCCGCTGGTTTGCTGAATTTAAGAGGGGAGGACATAGCTTAAAGATGAAGGGAGAAGTGGGAGGCCAACAACAGAAGAAAATGTCTCTGCAGTGTAGACTCTGATTAAGGAAGATCCGCGACTGACCTGTAAGGACATCTAGGGGGCCCTAGGGAATAGTTCACAAAGGTTTTACACCATCCTGCACCAAAACTTAAGAGTGAGGAAACTTTCTTCTCGTTGGGTGCCACACCACTTGTTAGATGGGCAGAAACAAACTAGGGTGGAATGGTGCAGAGAAATACGTTCATCAACGGGGACTCCCGCTGAGTGTCAGACATAGTGACAGGTGATGACACTGGATCTACTAGAATGACTCCAAAACAAAGTGCCAATCATCGGTTTGGGTCTTCCCAGATGAGCAGCCTCCAACCAAAGTCAAAAGGTCTAGGAATGTGGGGAAGAGAAAATGGTAGCAACTTTCTTCTCAAAAGTGGTCACCTGGCTACAATTGTGCTAGAGGATCAGATGACAGTTACTGCTAAATGGTCTGTCTCCCCAAAGTCTTCTCAAAGATCCAGGAGAAGTGGCCAAGGACTGGACTGTGGGAGAATTCTGCTCCACCATGACAATGCCTCTTCACACATGCAGCCAATGCAACACAAGCCCCATGCGACTTTTTCCTGTTTCCGAATGAGAAGAACCACGTGCGATGACACTGTTTCCTGGCCCAGAAGATGCTGTTGCTGTCTACAGGGAAGAGTTTAGTGCAATGTCTGATATTAAGTGACGTGGATGCTTCCAGAGGATGCAACAGTGTATAGAATGTGCCAGAGAGTACTTTGAAAAGATGTGATATGTATGGAAACTCTATCATGGCCCATTGTTGCACATTTCAAAACTTATTTAGTGACCCTTGTATCACCATCATAAAACAGTCTGCTGAAGTGATGCATAAATTAAAAACAGATCAAATTAATAACATTTATTCAAACCAGGACCAATCCCAAAGCATAAAAAATATAGTGGGTGGTATATTGAAACATTACAGAAAGAAAGTGGTGCCACCTGTTGTGACAGTACACATCAATAACCAAAAAGAAGCCATATTGTTAGGGAAATTATGCACTATGCATATTAGAATGGACCATGGAGTATGAACTACATGGCCACAGGTTATAAACAATACTGACACAAGGTCTGTATGAACTTAACAAAATTAAAGAAGAATATGGATTAAAGATATCTACAGAAAAAACAAAAATTATGGCATTTCAAGGTGTAGATCATGTCAGAAGTAAAATTGTACTGGACAATAAAATTCTGGAGCAGGTGAATAATTTTACATATCTAGGATGCAATATCTCATATGAAGAAGAAAAGGATGTAAATGCAAAAATATCTAAATTTTTAAGAATTTTAGGGTTAATAAATTCTATCTTCAAGCCACAGTTAGTCCAAAAGCAGTCAAGACTAAAAGTGTATAAAACACTGGCTCTTCCAACTCTTTTGTATGGTAGCGAAGTATGGACGTTGAAACAGAAGGATATACAGAGACTTAGATCTGCTGAAATGAGATACCTTCGGAGGACTGCAGGATACACACCACTAGATCACAAAAAAAATGAAGACATCTTAGAAAAATTACACATGGAACCTTTAGAAAACAAAATTTTTGATTATAAGTCAAGATGGGTTCAACATGTTCATCGAATGAAAGATCACAGAATACCCAAACAAATGTTAAGATATCAACCTGCAGGGAGAAGAAAACCAGGACATCCACTCAAAAGACTTTTGGATGGTGTTTCTCTTGAGGCCGAAAGAGGTCAACAAATGGCCTAAATTCGTGAATGTACTATGATGATGATGATGATGAATGCTAGCGATACATTATGGACTACATTCGAGATACTGTGACACCCAATGATGTTTGTTACTATGTCCTAGGCCTACATGGTTAACCTTTTTTGTTATATTTTGACATATTTGGGTAGGTTTGATTAGGATTTGGGTAGATTAGCTATATTTAGTTTATATTACAAAATTAATCCTAAGTTTTTGGATGGTGTAAGACAATGGAGACAGTGATACCAACTGAGGCAATGTGACCAGTCTATTTCGATATTTCTGCTTTTCCCATGATTCAAAGCTACATTTTTAGGATCCATATAGTCATATCACAATTTTAAGGTTTTTTATACCAAATTCCAATTCATTTTTGTCCTAATTCTCATACTTTTTTCTCACCAAAAACTATATACACACACACAATATATATATATATATATATATATATATACCACAGGTTGCTAATTAATACATTCTACAATAATAATTTGTCCTATTTCTTATATTTTTTAAAAATATGGTAGTGTATCATTTCCCTTACAATCCCCAAAAAGAATATTAGGTTTTGGAATTAAAATTGGCTCAACTGCACTTCTACTAGCGCTTGGTTTTTCAGTTATATTGTTGTAAACTATGGCTCTTCTTCTGTATTTACTAACATTATTTAATATTTTAAACTTTCTCAAACAATTTTTATAACATTATTAGACAATTTTGAAGTATGTATTTAAATATGCAAATCACAATATTAAGTGGTCTATATCTTGAACAATATTGTGATGCTAACTGCTATTTTCTCCATAGAGTATATTACTTAGTCTATGATTTTTCTATCGCTGATTTGATCAGCGTTAGGGAGTGATAAGTAAATGTACACCCATTTTTAATAAACGTTTGGTAATTTTAATATTATTAATATATTTTTTTAACATAGATTTGGGGATTTATTGCAAATATTGGTCATTTAAATTTAATAGCGACGGATAGTAATCGAGGATGATAATCAATATGTGGTTCGATTGTGGGTTATCGCTGGCTCTATAAACTCTGGTGCATGCACACTGTTATTTCTATAGGACTTTGAAAATATTTCATGCTAGTTTAAGTGCAGTTTTTCCTTAAAATTATTTAAATACTATTTTAAGTGGTCTATATCTTACCTGCTTTACAAATTCATGATCTGAAGTTCCAACAACTCTTGGTACCAATATTGTATCCAACACTAACTCAAATTGAGCAACATTAGAAAGACTTGCAACTTTCACTATCTGGTCATCTGTCAGCACATTTGGTTTATGTGAATTCTAAAATAAATATGAAAGTAACATTATTATTAATATGACCTTCTTTCCTCCGACGGTGATTTATTAGTATACGAACTCGTCACGTAAATCGTTGTCGAATTTACATAATTAATTATTCGAAAACTTGTGTGCATTAAAATATATAAACGAGGGCCCCATTGAGCTCCCAAATTGCATACAAAAAATCTTCAACACTTGTTTCTAGGTACATCACAAATTAAGTGAGAGTGAAACACATACATAACCAAAACAACTTATTCCTTATCCATTATGTTACAGCAAAACATGTCATAACATTCGGTCCTAATAATTGAAATTTACTGAGCTCTGACATTTCATCAAAATCAACAAACGATAACATGTCACATATGTTATTAAATAAAATTACCTTTTCTTCCAGTAATCTTGATGCCACATTACACACTGCATCTTCAATTATGCAACCAATAACCACCAACAATGAAAAAACAAGAGTATTCCTTATCATGATGATTACGATTTATAAAGTTTTTCTTCTAAAATTCAATCTATTTATGTTAATATTATATTAAAATTTAATATTACAGTTAACTGTCAACAACTTATGATGATAACCATAACCTGTCTGAAGTCTTGTACATTCGAATTTATGCTAATCGTTCGAACATATCCAAGGTTCCTCACGAAATTTAACTAATTCTGCTCATGATGTGGTATGTTGGAACTCTCAGGATGTCAGCCCCATACCACAAGTCTAGCTTACTTCCCACGTTCCCACCATCTCTACACCTACGTCAGTTATACGTCACATACAGGTAGGAGAGAGCAGACGACATTTATCCTCTAGATCTCCTTTCATCTAGGTTGATAAACAAGGTCGTCAGCTGATTACTTCTTTCACTGTGGCTGATTACCATCTTCTATTACCATTCATGTTTACAAAATTTACATTAAGCTTATTAAAAGTCTAGATTGACAAGAGTTTGAGGAATTTATAATTAGATTAATACCAATAAAGCAATTATGTGACTTGCCTATAAAACCATCTAATTCAACAATTAATGTTACGTTGTTTTTTGCTAATGCAACCATGTTTATTATTAAGTATGGTAAGCCAATAAAATAACGTTTAGTATCTAGTAGGCAGTGACGATTGCATCAAATGTAAATAAACTCTTTAAAATCCGTGTTTAAAATGAACTTAACATGTTAAAAATATGGAGGATGTGCATTTTTAATCTGTCATTTTTATTTTTGCGAATGAAATATTATTAAACATTGTCAATGCTCTAAATAACAGGTTATAATATGGTTGTAGTAAATAACCTCTATTCTCATACAATTTACAGTTATTTTTTTCAATTTTAATACGTTTACTGCTTCCATTCTTTTCCAGAGATTATTTTTATAATACTAGTGAAAACTGCAGTTATGTCAGAAAGCCCCAAAGGCTTTTCATCGCATGTTTAATTTAGCAAGAGGTGGTAGTAAAGGCATCCCTCTGAAGAATCTGGCGAAATTAAATGGGATTACCTTGCTTAAACGATCTCTCAAACAAATATACGAATTTGCAAGTAAGTTGATTGATACATAAATGCAATTTCTGACAAATTAAATGTGTTGTATTTAGGTTAACCAATAAGCTTTTGTTTATTAAATTGAGACTCAAGTTAGAATACCTTTACCGATTTTCCATACATTTGGTAACCCCATATTTTGTAACACTGTTGATCTAAATATGGCTCTTCTTTAGAATAATTTACCCTTGATTTTGAGTTTATTGTTGTGAATTATAAGTCTTCTTATGTATTTACTAAGATTCTGAAATACTTTGAATTTTTTCAAACAATTTTTATAACTTATTTTAGAATTTTAAGTATTTATTCAAATACACATATTGTGATGGTGACTTGCTATTTTCTCCAGAGAGTATATTATACAGTTGGAACAATGGGTTATAGATGGTTGCGATTATTAAGGAGTGAAAAAAAAGGGTGTTTCATGGGATCCACCCAAGGTTAGAGTAACTGAAATACGTTAAGTGTGGGTTAGTTAGTTAGCTTTAGGTTCTTTACATTTCAAATGTGTCTAAATACATAAAACAAAAAAAAAACAATAATAATTGAAACAACGATAATAATCGATATGTGGTTCGATGATGGGTTATCACTGGCTCTATAAACTCTGGCGCATACGCACTGTTGTTCTATAGGACTTTGAAAATATATCAGGTAAATTAAAGTGGAGAACCCCCCCTAAGTACTTTTCCCACCCTTTCTAACATTTCCTACTATTTTAAATGTTTTGTAACGATACTTACAATTTTTTTTTACAATTATTGAATATTTATCTATGTATGCAATGATTTCTTAAGAATTCTGCACAATCATTCTGCTAATGCGTGAACGCTTATAAAACATTCTGTTAATTGTGGAGATATCTGTGAAAACAGAATGACCAACATTCAAAAGTATATTTGGCTCAACTGCACTTCTACTAGCGCATAATTTTTCTGTTATATTGTTGTAAACTATAGCTTTTGTTCTGTACTTACCATCATTTTCTAATATTTTAAAACATTTTAAAACAATTTTTATAACATTATTAGACAATTTTAAAGTATTTATTTAAATACGCAAATCGCAATATTATGAAACTGTTAGACTGTTGATGCTAACTGCTATTTTCTCCACAGAGTATATTACTTAGTCTATGATTTTTCTATCGCTGTTTTGGGTTATCGCTGGTTGGATCAGCGTTAGGGAGTGATAAGTAAGTGTACACCCATTTTTAATAAATGTTTGGTAACTCACTATGATGTTTGTGGGTTATCATTCAATGATAACGTTATCGCTGCTACTTCTAACTGCTACCGTGTATTTGCAGTTCTTTGCAGTTTTGAGATAGTGTAAGTGCAGTTTTTCCGTATATTTTAAGAAATGTAGGTTTACTCACTTTATTTTGTTAGGTTCAAATGGGACAAGTTAGTGTACATCAGATTAGTTTACATTTCATTAAATAATATGCATGTAATTAATTGTATTGTGTTGGGAAAGGGGAAGTTAGTGTACATCCATTTCTTATAAAAGTTTGGGAATTTATTTTGAAGGTTGTCATCCAATTACACACATTCTGCCATCTAGCAGAAGTTTCGGAGAAACTGCACTTAAACTAGCGTGAAATATTTTCAAAGTCCTATAGAACAACAGTGCACATGCGCCAGAGTTTATAGAACCAGCAATAACCCACAATCAAACCACATGTCAATTATCTTCCTCGATTACTATCCGTCACTATGAAATTTAAATAACCATTATTTGTAATAAATCCCCAAATCTATGTTAAAAAACGTATTAATAATATTAAAACTACCAAACGTTTATTAAAAATGGGTGTACACTTATTTATCACTCCATAATGCTGATCCAACCAGCGATAACCCAAAACAGCTATAGAAAAATAATAGACTAAGTAATATACTCTATGGAGAAAATAGCAGTTAGCATCACAATATTGTCTAACAGTGTCATAATATTGTGATTTGCATATTTAAATAAATACTTCAAAATTGTCTAATAATGTTATAAAAATTGTTTGAAATTTTAAAATATTAAGTAATGTTAGTAAATACAGAAGAAGAGCTATAGTTTACAACAATATAACTGAAAAATCAAGCGCTAGTAGAAGTGCAGTTCTTTAAACATTCGTGCATGCACACTATAATTCTGTAGAACTTAGAAAAATTCTTGGTAGAGGTAAACTAAACTTACTCCATTAATTAATATTTAAAAAATTCTCTTTACCATTGATTATAATAGTTTATTTGTTTACAAGCTTTGTTTGCTTGTCAAAGCATGAACCAAAAAAAAAATATATATAATACTTTTGTTTGGATTATTTATTTATTTACTTTCTTGAGTAGGAACATGAATTTCATTATTTTCCCAAGCAAATTTCAAATGTTTGATCAAGCTTCCGATATATACCAGTTTGTTGTCCAGATAGAAGTGCTGAGTAATGTAATGCATTTAATTGAGGTGGTATGCGAAATTGAAATTTTGCAAATATAAGAATAATATTTGATTTCAGAGTTCGACTCTGTGTGGGTGTCAACAGATAATCTTGAAATTGCTAAAGAGGCAATGAATGCAGGAGCACAAATTCACTGGCGAACGCCAGAGACTGCCACTGATACTGCTTCTTCAATAATAGCAGTACAAGAATTTACCTCATTTCATCCAGGTAATATAACTGATGAATATAAGATATTATTCTATATCAAATCATTCACATGTTAACAAATCACAAATTATGTATGAATTTTCAAATAAAAAAATATGCATTCATTCATGCGCTGTTATGTGCAGATATACACAATCATGAAAACAGTAAAATATGTTTCTATGTACAATGCTAAAAAGCCCAAGAATGAAATGCTGGACTTTATTACATAAATAGTTATTTTAATTATATTTGAAAAGAAAAATTATTTTCTCAGACCGGAGTTTGAACCCAGGACCTTCGGCTTTCTAGCCAATGTTCTACAACTGAGCTACCTGAGCACTACAATATAAATACAAATTTTTCTCTTATACATTATTAATTCCCAAGCGCCGAATGCTATGAGCATTTGCTTGATCATGCAAATGGCGGCTTCTTATTTTCAGAAGACATTTATTGTGAATTTAAACACTACTTTATAAAGCCAGTAGGGCTTATTTAAATATCTTTATTATTAATTTAATACTTCTCACTGAAGGACAAATTATATTTGAAGAGAAAAATTATACACTCAAACCGGTGTTTGAACCCAGGACATTTGACTTTCTGGGCCAATGCTCTATCATTGAGCTATCTGAGCACTCCAATCTAAATACAATTTTTTCTCTTATACATTGTTAATTCCCAAGTGCCAAATGCTACAAGCATTTGCTTGATTACGCAAATGGGCGCTTCTTATTTTAAGAAGACATTTATTGGGAATTTAAACACTACTTTATAAAGCCAGTAGAGCTTCTTTCTATGTCTTTATTATTAATTTAATACTTCTCACTGAAGGACAAATTATATTTGAAGAGAAAAATTATACACTCAGACCAGGGTTTGAACCCAGGACCTTTGGCTTTCTAGGCAAATATTCTACCACAGTTATTTTAACATTATACTATTGTTTCTTTTTTTATGTAAAAGCTTATATATTTATAAAAAATGTAATTTTACAGAGATAGATGTGATAGCTCTAGTGCAGTGTACTTCTCCATTTCTCAAAGCCACATTCCTTGAAGAAGCTTACTCCAAAATTCAAAGACGAGAGTTTGATTCAGTTTTCTCTGCTACTCGAGAACACAAATTGCGATGGAAACAACTTGCAGGTAGATATGAGAATAAATTTGCATTTTACAACCAAACTAAGTACTTATGTGCTAGTTCATTTATTTAGTTAGTATTTTACTTATCAATGATTTTTTAACAGCTCAGGTCATTAGCATGATAATTGAGACCCTTCAAAACCAAGGGGTATAAGTTTTGAGTAAATTATGTTCAAAATTGAAACACTCCATGTGTGATTGTCTTAGTAATTTTCTTTTCAGTCACTAGATTTCACTACCAGACAGATTCTTTTAACATAATAATTCTTAATAAATTTCAAAAGATATTCAAAAAATGTAATATAACATTGGCTCTGATTAACAAATTCAGCCTGGGTAATCTTCTGTTAACTAATAATAAAGTTAACACCCCAGACCACAAAAAAATCTGGAATTTATCAAATTAATTGCAAAGATTGCAATAAAGTATATATAGGAAAAACAAAAAGGAACTTAGAAACTCGTAAAAAAGAACACTTTGGAAACATAAAAAGTGGAGAAATTGAAAAATCAGCTGTAGCAGCACATAGTTTATTAGAGAATCATAGAATTAAAAAAAGAAGCAAACCTTTTGAAACATCTATCTAAACATTTGGAATTAATAGTTTGGGCAAAGATATATATTAAAAAAAAACCATACTAGAACCATGAACTTCAAGATTCCGGACGAACAAAGCTTGATTACAAAGTTCTTCAAAAATACATCAGATAGCAGTTTAGAAAATTACTCCTTCAAAAGTACACCAGATGGCAGTTTGGATAATTACTGGCAAAAGAAAAAATTGACAGTCATAAAAACAGCTGATGATGGAGAAGATGGTTCTCTGATACTGCGGTGCTGTGTTTAAAAAACGTAGATGTGTGAGGTAAGAAGAATTCACGATTCATTTGATTTTTATTAGACAGATTTTTACTTGTATCCATTGGCCACTCACATTAGTATCTGCTATAACTACTAAAATCTACTCTTAACTCCAAAATTAGAAATCTGTCACTTGTACCCCTTGGCTTCTGAGAGCCTCAATTCAAATGTAGCCATGAACTGAGCAATATATTTTGTTCAGAAACTTATTTCAAGCTTGAAGTCCTTATCCTACCATCCATCCATCCTATGGCTCTACAGCCCAGATCACATGCCTCCCCAATCTTCAGCCCTCCATTCTTCCCTGTTCCTAGCCACCATCTTCCAATTCCTTACTACCAGAAGTGAAATGGCATCTGCATGTACTATGTCTTAAAATTGAAGTGGCGCCATTTTGAAACAACTGAAATTTCAACATATTCTACATTGTGTATGCATAAGAATATAACAATGCTTAATATATTAGAATTGTAATTATACATTTTAAGATTCTCGTATATAACTTATACAGACATGTGCTAGATAATATATATTTTTATTATTTTTATTTTCTCTATTTCGTCCACCACTGTGGTCTCAATATAGTGTGCTGCCTTGTCATGCAGCGGTCAGAACAAGTTTCCTGGGTGATGTTTTTTTCGGGATTTTTCCTCACCTGTAAGATAAATGTCAGGAAATTTTAAGGCCCAAACAATCTCTGAACATCATCTGGCCATCATTATCATCAATATCATATTTGCCTAATTAGCTTAAGTTTGGTTTAAGGCCTCTCCTGGCCACATCATTATCACCATCATCAACTCACATAACATCAGGGCAGTATAACCCCGCCTTGCAGGTGCCCCAACCTCAGAAGTGGGTTTACAAGCACGCCATGCCAGGAGAGGACACTAGAAATGTCGAAATGACAACCTGGGGTATTTAAAAAAAAATCTATTTCGAGTGTTAGAGAGGGAACTACATTTTCTTACATGCCCAAAAGTAAAATCATTATTCGACCAACGAAAATGCAGTTGTACATCTGCTTTGTCTACATTACAACTGGAACTTTACTCAGAAGAGGTATGATCCATTGAGACTGACACATTGCTTCATGGTTGTTGGTGGTTTGTGCTTTTTTACAGATGGAAGTGTGGAATCTCTAAACTTCAATCCAAAGAGAAGACCAAGACGTCAAGACTGGAAGGGAGAATTAGTAGAAAATGGCATGTTTTACTTCATTACAACTAGTATGATTTCACATGGTCTTCTACAGGGTGGCAGGTCAGTCACAAAACTTCCATATAGATAATATACGTATGGTTCAGAACACAAATGGACCAAGTCAGCATTTCATATTTGGAGAAACAATATGTTAAAATTATAAACAGTAAAAATCATCTGGCCTTGTTCGCCATGATCATGAAGTTTAAAATTCTCTGATGTTTTGCCAGAGACAGAGTTCAAGTATTGTTAAGGGGAGTTTTAAGTCCTGCGACCACAGCCACAAGGCCAGAAGATTTCTACTGTTCATGATATGAACTCCGACCTTGAAAGCCTAAGTAAATATATTTAATAAATAAAACTATCAAATTACTTTTTTTAGGAATGAACACTATGAGATATTATTTATTTAAGTAAAATTTTATCACCTCACCTCATATTCTTCTTCTTCTTCTTAGACCGGTTTCGGAACTTTCTTCTTCAGTTCCATCATCATTATTTTCACGACCGTTGTTTTGTCATCTTGAAGAGCCGCCTACTGTTGATAGACTGAAGAACCTCAAAATCAAGTAGTTTTCCTTGGGGGATTTCACAGTTCATCAACTTCTCCATTTAATTTTTTTGAATGTATATTTTTTCCCAAACAGTGAATTCTTTAGGTTTTTCTATCTGTTTTAATAATTTAGCCTTTCTATTGATAAAATTTTTTCTGACCATGCATGAGCTGCTACTGCAGATTTTTCTACTTCCCCTTTCTTGACATTCCTGAGATGTTCTTTCACTCTGGTTTTCAAATTTCTCTTTGTTTTCTCTATGTATACTTTCTCACATTCTCCACATTTAATCTGATAAATTCCTGATTTGTTTTATTCTTCAATTTTGTCATTTTTGTTGATTTTAATTATCCTATTGAGGCTATATTCATGATATTTCCTATAATAGTTCAATATTAAGTAAATTTATTGTTTTTTCTTGTTTGTTTTAGGTGTGGTATAGTAGAAATACCCAAGATGTACAGTCTTGAAGTTGATACAGAATTTGATTTGCAACTTGCAACATTATTTGATTCACTTACTACAGAAATCACTTGATGGAAGACAATATTTTAAAAATATTTTTAAACAATTTCTTTGCACATTGAAGGATCTTGCGACATCCAGAGTCAGCTTTCAAAGCTTATAATTGGTTGGCTTTCTCATTTTAATTAACTTGTTACAGACCATTTAGCCACAATAATGTTTTCAGGGTGTACCGCATGGAGGTAAAAGGAATAATGGCATACATGCCCAGCTCTTAATGCCTCCAAAGAAGTCGACCACTACTAGGAAGCCAGAACTTGAATGTTTTTAAGTACTTAACTTTTATGTTTTGTTCACCACATTCTCGTTTTCTCATGATCAATGATTGAAAATATCATGTAGTAGCCATTAGATAAATAAATAACATTTAATATAATAAATTTGGCAATTTTTAACATTATGAGGTTTTATTGATAAGAATCAAATGAATCGTGAATTCTTCTTACCTCATACTTCTATGTTTTTTTAAACACAGCACCGCAGTATCGGCGATAATCGTCACCATCGTCAGCTGTTTTCACTACTGTCAATTTTTTCTTTTGTCCATAATTATCCAAACTGCCATCTGGTGTTCTTTTGAAGGAGTCATTTTCTAAACTGCCATCTGTTGTATTTTTGAAGAACTTTGTAATCAAGCTCAAAGTTCGAGATTCTGGACAAACCAAGCTTGATTACAAAGTTCTTAAAAAATACAACAGATGGCAGTTTAGAAAATGACTTCTTCAAAAGAACACCAGATGGCTGTTTGGATAATTACAGGCAAAAGAAAAAAATTGACAGTCGTGAAAACAGCTGACGATGGTCATCGATACTGCGGTGCTGTGTTTTAAAATAACATTTGTTATTTTGAAAAGAAAAATTGACACCTGAATTGGGATTTGAACCCGAAAACTCTAGCTTTATATACTAGTGTGCTAACCATTACACTACTTCATGTTCCCAATGCAAACGCTAATTTTTCTTCCTCATATAATACTCTTTATAGTCAGAAGCAGATAGTCGTCACTACCAGTGCTTTCTAATTCAAGAAGACATCTTTAATGAGAATTTACATTACTTTATATTTCAATGTATTAATTTAATTTTTAACATTTGCAATGGTAGACAATTATTATATTTCTCCTGACAGCAATTTTGAATCATAATAATGAATTACATCTTTCTTCTTCTTCCATACAAGTCTTAGACCTAGAGACCTGTTACGATCTCTCTGATGAATTTTGTATCCAGCGCTTCCTTGGACAGCCCAGAGATCTCTTCCCTGTTGGACAATAATGAAATATGTCTGTGGGAACTCTATCTGAACTCATTCGTCACGAATGATTCTTCCAGTTGTCCTGGTATTCATGTATGTACTTAATGACTTGCCAACTTTTATAAGATTCAATACTAATAAAATTCATACCAAATTCCGTTGAGGTGAATAGTCATAAGATAAAAGTTAAAAATTAAAATGTACATGTTGGCAGGTGCCGTCGTCCTCAACTTTGTTAAAATGGTGTATATAAAATTAACTGGAGCGCTTTCGGAAGTTAACTTCCATCTTCAGCAGGTTGAGCTTCTGCTACTCGTTGTTTACGATGATGTATACTCCAACTTTTGTAGCAGCAACTGTTGCTGCTACAAACAGTTGGAGTATACATCATAGTAAACAACAACGAGTAGCAGAAAATGGAACTTAACTTCGAAAGTGCTCCAGTTAATTCTATATACACCATTTTAACAAAGTTGAGGACAACAGCACCTGCCAACAGGTACATTTTAATTTTTAACTTTTATTTTATAAGATTCATGATACATTCCGTTGAGGTATTATTCAAAATTAAAGTATAAAATTGTGAAATATTTACCTAAAAGGTCCGTCTCCTAAACTTTATTAGTTATTTATCTATAGCGCTTTTGGGACTAGTCCCATCATCAGCAGGATTCAAAACTGGTGTTTCACTGAAGATCTGGTAGAGGGAGTTACACGTACTGGGTTTGTTTCATTTATCAGATAAATAACTAATAAAGTTGAGGAGACGGACCTTTTAGGTAAATATTTCACAATTTTATACTTTAATTTTTAATGACTTGTTCTAAATGTAATTCCTTCAAGAGATCAACATTGCATTTGTAATTCCACTTAGTATAATCTGCTGTATATCTCATGAATCTTGTTTCACTAGAAGTTAAACTGCTCTCCTCTCCTTTCCTCAAAGTCCATGCCTCACTGCGTTAGTAAAGTCCAGGTCTTGCTAACATTTATTGAGTTACCACTTAAATTATGCTGAACCATAGGCATACAAGTTGACTTCTAAAACTCAACATCAGTTGCTGAAGATGAAATTCAGATCACTTGTTGGAAGCAGAGTATCTTCATTGCCATCATTTGGCATTCAGGATCATTGCATTCTTTTATTTTAGTATTTGATATTTTAAATCACTCCAAAAATATTGTAATTCCATATATTGACAAGTTTATTGAAGAAGTGCCTAGTGACATTAAAAAAGTAATATTTTGGTTAAAAGGTCCTTCATCTAATTTTAAAATCAGATACTTGGCAGAGCTCTGAAAATTCTAACAAGAAAACTTCAACCATTGCATGTTGAAACCTAAATTTGAAATTTTTCTCAGAGAAGCATTTTGATATACCAAGACTATCTCCAAAAAATTATCTGTCATTTTTAAATGCAAGAAAATTGAAGCCAATAAGATGTCCAGACTAAAAAAAAATATAATTGTATTACTTCCACGAGTTTAAATGAAAGATTTGGCAGATTATATTTTGGAAATGCCCTTGGTATATGATGACGTTTTTCTGGGAGAAATTTCAAGGTAGGATTCGGCATTCATGACATGAGAATAACTTGGAAGTATTTTGCAACATTGCGTGGAAAGATTCCTGTAGATGGTATTGTCTGTGCTGTGAAACATCAGGTTTGGTTTTTGTAAGAAACGTAATGCCAAAAAACAAAATTGTAGAAGCAATTCATCCCACTTCTGAAGTGAAAGCTATTGTAATGGGTGATCATGAAATTCTTCAGAGAATCAAAAAGTTAAATATTTTGGTTACATAAAGAAATGTCAACCTTTCATCAATATTGACAAAGTCCATCATCTTAAACTTCATAATAGTAAAATAATTGGTTATATCACATTATAAAGAACAAAGAAAATAAATAGAAGGGGAGAAGAAAATAATGTACTGAAAGACAAAGACTAGATGATTCTAAAGTGTGATTGAGACTTTAAAATAAATATATTATCTAAGACTATGTAATTACTAAAGCGAATCCAAAATTGTAATAGTTTAATATTAAAGTTCCCATCTTTTTATAGTCTCTCTGGTTTAACTTTACGAGAAATTTGTAGGATGAGACAATAGTACTCACCTCTCTCTCTCTCGCACCAGTGTTGTCCGGTATTTCTTCATCAGATGTTAATAGGGGCAAGGGGGGAGAGGAAAACTGACAACAGGGTTCTTTCTTTTGTATCGGACTAAAGCGGTCAACGATCTACCCTTGTATCTCCATCTCTCTCTCTCTGCCAAGTTAAGCCAGCTATATAATACATAATTATCACAAAATGTGAACCCTGCTTGATCGCTGCTTTAATCCCAGACAAACATCTGGTACGCACTAATTCCATTAGAGGTGTGAATCGATCTCAGGACCATGGTGTCACTTAAAAAGTTATTGATCAAAAGGTGTGGATTTCTATTTGGTGAGTTTCTTTCAATCAAATTGGTTGAGTTTTTATTCAATATGATATATAAACATTTGTATTTTATAAAATTGCATCAAAACATTATTTATAGGTAACTAGTGTAGATTATTGGTTCGTGTATTTATGAAAGATTTTTTGTATGATAATGAATATTTGTATTCAAATTTAGTAAATTTAATTTGAATTATTCGGCAATATGACGTAAATTTTTCACGGCTTTCTAGATATCTGGTCTAAAGCATAGAGAACGAAGTTTAAACTTTAGTCATCAGATGGCATCGTTAGTCATGTTACACAATTTGTTGTGCATTTGTTTTCGTGAGTTGTACAAACATGGCGACTGAACTTTCTTTTGGTGGGTGGATTCATAGTAATATCATTAAACATGTGTTTAGATATTATGTTTTTTGCGATAGAAAATTATATTTCACATTTAATATCGAATTTTAAATTTGTGTATCATAATAAATACTTTTAATTTTATAATGTTTCTTTACAAAATGAACAATGTTTACCAAGTCATTTTAGGGTTAATATGTAAACGTCACGTGAATTGTTTAGACAGTTATTGTAACGATGTATTTTATTTCAGGATCAATACCATCATATTATCGTGAAGTTTACGACATAATTTCGCTTAGCTCAAGTACAATTAATAAAAATCTGTTCACAAAGTTACTTGTCAAATCAGGATTACCTACACAAACATTGAGTTTGGTAAGTGTCAAGTGGAATGTCACATGATTATGATAACTGATAAATAAACATTGATAATGAAAACTGAATTGAAAGATACTGGACTTTCTCTTGCTAAAATATTAGCTTCTGATGTCCAAATGCAAGTTTTTTTGTTTTTCTTTTTGCTCATAGTCACAATAATAAAGAGAAACGTTGATAAAAATTAATGTGGAATTAATTTTCGATATTGTCTAAGTAATGGTTTTTACCTCCCCTTCTAATACTGTTCTGATAAATTGGGAAAAAGAGGTTAAAGGGAAAAACTGCACTTAAACTTGCGTGAAATATTTTCAAAGTCCTATAGAACAACAATGCGCATGTACCAGAGTTTATAGAGCCAACAATAACCCACAATTGAACCACATCGATTATCATCCTCAATTACTATCTGTCGCTATGAAATTTAAATCACCAATATTTGCAATAAATCCCCAAATCTATGTTAAAAAAATATATTAATATTAAAATTACCAAACATTTATTAAAAATTGGTGTACACTTACTTATCACTCCCTAACACTGATCCAACCAGCGATAGAAAAATCATAGACCATACTCCGTGGAGAAAATAGCAGTTAGCATCACAATATTGTCTAACAGTGTCATAATATTGTGATTTGCATATTTAAATAAATACTTCAAAATTTTCTAATAATGTTATAAAAATTGTTTGAGAAAGTTTAAAATATTATATAATGTTGGTAAATACAGAAGAAGAGCTATAGTTTACAACAATATAACTGAAAAGTTAAGCGCTAGTAGAAGTGTAGTTGAGCCCCTAATTGTTTCAATACATACCATGAATGAAGTTAAAACTGGAAGTATTCCCTGTGTTATTGAGAGGCACGCTTAAAACCCCATTCAAGTAAATCACCATAACATAACATATAATAAAACCTGTCTTAGCCGGAACCTTTATAAGAAGGAAACCTGTAGAGATGGAAAAAATTTCCAGAATGGTACGATTTTATATGTAAAATCATCCTGTATAAGCCGGATACTTTCATAATGTGGAAATGGAATGGAAATACCAATAGTTAATTTTTACCTTAGTAAGATGGAAAATTATTCTTATACATGTTCTAATTACAGTATTATTGACCACACGTGAAAATTCTGCACATGATGCTTTCTGCATTATATCGTTTTACCTTCTTGTGTTGCCATTGTATTATGGGGATACCCTTGCTTATGTGTGACAGTGGGGAATCCGTCGCTTTTCCTTGCCTGCTTAAGTTACCTGCGAGGGAATTGGGAAACTCTCCAGTCTTCCTGTAGTTGAATCCCTTCTCGCTTTTGTGTAATAAAGTTGTTTTGTATTGCCGTGCAAACTGTGCTGTGTTACATACACTATTTTGTTTGTATTTCAGTCAATATGTTATGTCTTTAAAGCGTGCATATAAAACCCTTACACTGCGTGAGAAAATTCAAGCTTGTAATTTGGCAACCCTTTATAAGAAGGAAAATTGCCAAGATGGAAATTTATTGAAGGAACCGTCATGTTCCTTCATAGACAGGTTTTACTGTATTTTCAATACAATTATGTGAAGAACTTTGTATTTTAGACTAGTGATCTGAAGTTTTACAGGCTTAAATACTGAATTTCCCAATCCATATCCTAACAGTTTAAGGCATTTGACTTTTTAACACTATGAGATATTATTTATTTAAGTAAAATCATATCACCTCACCTCATATTCTTCTTCTTAGACTGGTTTTGGGACCTTATTTTGTTCTATCCTCAGTACTTTCACAACTGTTATGTTGTCTGAACCTCAAAATAATTTGAACTGAAGAACCTCAAAATCATTTTGTCCCTCTGTTGATAGACTGAAAAACCTCAAAATCTTTTTGAAATGTTTTCGAGGTTCTTTAGTCTACCAACAGAGGGAGCAGGAGGCAACATAACATCAGTCGTGAAAGTACTGAGGATGGAACTGAATAAGATCCCAAAACCGGTATAAGAAGAAGAAGAATATGAGGTGAGGAGGTGAAATAATGTTCTTCTTGTAAACCCTTGTTTCTCTCAACGAGACTTAGGTGCTTTCCCTCTTCAAGTGGGAGATTGAACCATATTAATTTAGTTTCACTTGTTTTCTGATAGATGTCATTGAGTGGCCCATAGTCAGCTTTCTGCCTCATAGTAACATCTAGGAAACTAACGTAATACTAGGGTTAGAAAATTCATTAAATTTTGCTTAGAGGCCTTTTTATTCAAGCTTAAGGATCTTTTACGAGCCTGAATATTTTCAGACTTGGGATCCACGGCTTAAAGTCCCTTCCAGACTTGCTCCTTGGATTTTTCCATTCTAAAAAAAAATGCATCGAACCCAGGATCAGAGACAAGGAGCAAAACCACTAGTCCACCATGGCTGATTGATATAATTTTGCTTGAAAATAAATATTTAAATAAGAAAAAGTTTAAGGCATGTACCCTTGGTGCAGAGCTAGGATGATTCCACATGAAGAAATAAATTTTCTTGTGGAATTTCAGCCAATATGGGACTGATACCCATTCAGCATCTTGAGGAGTGACTCCAGGTTGAAATACCAGCCTATAACAGCTGGGAGACCTGACATGCTGGTCACATGTCACTTCTCTACTGACTGCATGATTTTCCATCTCTGTAACTGGCAAATGTTGATGGGAAGTCAGCAGCCAGCTGGTAGGCATGCTTTCTAAGTCTGTCGTGCCATGGAATAAATAAAGTTCAAATCATATGAGTGCCTTATACATATAAGTATGAAAGATAGAATATATAGTGCTGTTCTCGCTTCTTTAGCCGTTTTGAAGGGTCTGTGTTGTATGGTGTGGTAAAAGGAAAGGTCGAGTTACAAGTACTGCCAGCAACTACACTCAGTTTAGAAAACATAATAGTTACTACACGTTGAATTTTCTTATCTACTAGTTCTGTGTTAGTGAACACTTTTGATGTCTTAATAAGTTTGGAGTGTTCATTATACAGTGCGATCAGTATAGCATTGGACAGCAGATGCAGGAATTTCACTGTACACGGCTGATGCACTCGCGGCATGGAACGGACAGCGTAGGATCACGGTGATACAACTACACATATTTTCGTAACTATTTTATGAAATATCGTACTTACCAATTTTATTGACGAAAGTGCTGGAACAGGCTCACCCGGTTGAAGAGCATGTGTCTTGATTATTTTATATGGATGCAACTGTAACAATTTAGTATCTTTTTGTACATAGCCTTAATAAATTCCTACTTGTTGCAAAAGGCGCCTAAGTGATTTTATAGGAGACTATTTCAATCGATAACAGGTGTCGTCTATTGTTTCTTTTATGAGAACATTATGCGGCTTGTGTGGCTTCTTAGTCTCGACAATTCCCATTGCATGAAATTTGTTGTGCAGATTATGGAGTTGAACATGATGGAATTTTTACACCCGGGAATCGTGTTTCTAAAAGTCTTTGTACTTGGCTGGCAGACTGAGTTAACAAATATTGATCATAAATAAATACACGTTGTTCAGTAGAAAAAATGATTAGTCATTACACAGTTTACACTCATCACATGCCATTCAGTTTACACTTATGCACACGTCATTCAGTTCACAAGGAAAAGCGAGTGAGCACCTTATCAACTCGAAGCATACAATCTGACTGCGACGTGAATGCGTGGGATGTACTTGTATATGGCTGAGTCAGCGCACATTTCAAGTCCAATGCCTGCATGTGTAAGCCTTTGTCATCGCACAGCACAAACCCCGTGTCTGCTGTTCAATGCTATACTGATTGCACTGTAGAATAGCATTGTTTTTGTAACAATTTATTTTATTACGATTATTATTAATAAGAAAATCTTTTTTGCATGGCTACTAGTTCCCTCGTCCCTTCGGCAATGTTTCCTCCTGCCATGTGCCTTTGGTTTGACAAAAAGGCTACAGTTACCAGAAGTAGATCAAGCCAAATATATGAAAAATATTGTTTACGTACCAAATCAGTCTGGATGTGTATAGCATTCCATGAAACTAGCACAAAGAGGGACTTACCTTTTGATGGTCAAATTCCGTGTCTAAGGCTGTACATGACCATTTCTTCTAGCCCTAGATAGATTATTTTATTTTTAAAATTTCTAAATCTCCTGGGTTCAAACATGCACCTTGGACTCTTGGCGAGGCAGACATGTGAGTGCTGTGGGCTGTTTATTTGAAAATATTGTATTGTGTTTTCAGATTTGGGAACTTGTTGATACAAAACAAGGCTCATTGTCTCGTAATAGTTTATATAAAGCATTAGCATTAGTTGCCTGGGCCCAGCAAGGAAAACAACCAAGTACAAAGTTACTTGAGAACTTCTCTGGAGAAGGTAAGTGGCATTTTTTTGTAATAATTCTTTTTAATTCAATGCCCCAGGTTGTCATTTTGACATTTCTGGTGTTCTCTGCTGGCATTGGCTTAATTGTAACCCACTTCTGAAGTTGGAGCATCTAGAAGGCGGAGTTACGTTACTCCGATGATATGTTGAGTGATAAATGATAATGAAGCACCAGGAGAGTTCTTAACCTAAATTCCAGACCATGGGCAACCATAGGAATAATTCCCTTTAAGGAAAAATTCCAATGGTTTCACCGGGATTCAAACCTGGGACCTCATGAACAGTAGTCAAAAACGCTGACCACTAACTAGTCCACTAGGCTGGTTTTTTAATAAAAAATTATGATGGGAAGTTCACTATTACATTAGCACCAATAAACGAATGTAGCCTGAATAATCTTCTATAATTAATAAAGGTTAATGCCCAAGATAGTAAGAAATCTGGAAGTTATCTCTCTCCGTGGGAATTTCAAAAGGGAAATATGTGAAGTTTTATTACAATTCTTTGTGAATAAAGTATCATATGTGTAACATGTGTTCCGGTGGCATGTGGTGGTCAGAGTAATTACTCCAGCTATATGACGAAAATAACTTATAGTATATAAAAATTTACCACAGAGTACCAGAGAAGAAAGTGGACAAGTTTCGCGTACATGCCATAAGCGGCGCTAGTGTAGAACAACTAATGACATCTAAATTTTTTCAATTTTTTCTGGTACTAATATGAAATTCAGCACCGTCTGGTGGTAAAATTATGAATTATAATTATATAATGCCATCTGGTGAATAATCATGGAATTGAACTTTTATAGGAATAAATAACGTATTCATTAATCTTAAATTATGGAATTATTTATACCCAGCCTCTCAGATCTAAAGATTTTCTTTAATTTTAACAGAAGGGAAGAATGGAAATAAATAAAAAATATTAATTTATTTTTGTTTATTAAAATTTAAAAACATGCATTATGAGCTCTTTTAATAAATATGTACAATTGACCTATCCCCCTATATTCTCGCATACATATTTTATACAATATTTATTAAAGAACCTTAGCCATGTTGTACATCTGAAGTCCATTATAAAGTCACATTTTAAAAATGTTTATTAGAAATGGCTGTGCACTAACATCACTCTTCCTAACCTAACAAATCTTAGAATTTTATCACTTCTAGTAGGTTTATCTTTGAAAATAGATTCACATTAAAAACGTAAACAAGCTTGAATTTACTTACAAATTAGAGTAAAATAAAATCTAAGTAATGATTTTAATTTTCGATAATATATATTTTTTATAGTACCGTCTACATAGAACGAAAGGATTGCAGTTAAAAATTTTAATTTACAAAATGGGAAATTTCCCATAATCCCGAGTGAACATGCCATGTGCCTTACATTTGTTTTATTTAGTTACGTATTCTGTTACTACGAAACAGCACTACCATTGTAGTTTGCTCATTGTAGTTCATCGTAAACGACCAAAATTTTTTAGATATCACTGTACTCAGTTTTCCCTCTACTCGAAGTTTCTCTATGAACTTACTGCCTTGTATTTTTTTGTCTTCTTCGTCTGCCTTCCAAGTGGTAGGCCAAGGCCTGTTATGATCCTATAGAAAATTTTCCCTCCAGCGTTTCATAGGACGGCCCAGAGATCTTCGTCCTCTTGGTATATAATTATAAACAGCTTTGGGGATCCGATTTGAACTCATTCTTTCAAGATGATGTTTCCAATTTAGTTGGTATTAAGTTATGTAGATAGGAAATAACGCTATGAGGTTTTTTAATATTGTTTATTTTTTATTTATTTTATGAGGTGAGTGAAATAAAAAATGAACAATATTAGTTGGTATTGTTTAATATATTCCAAAATTGGCGTAGTCTTCAATTCTTTTAAGATATTGATGTTCCTTTTCCAATCCCATCTGGTGTAACCCGCTGTTCTGTGCATGAATCTCATTTCACAAGCCGTTATTCTGCTTTCATGTTGTCTTTTTTAGTGTCCATGCTTCACTACCATAGGTCAACACTGGTCTAGCAAAAGTGTTATATAAACATAACCTGGTGTTTTTTTTTACAAGGGATGGTTTCATAACTTGATTAATAATTCCCAAACTTTTATTATAACTAGTAATTTTTTCAGGGATATCCAAGATATTTAAATTGATTATATCTCTGTAAAATTTTATTCTGGAGACAGATTTTACTTTGTATGAGGTCCTTCCCATGAAATGCCATAATTTTAGTTTTGTTAATTGATATTTCCATATTAAATTTGGCAGCTATTTTTTGTAAATTATAAATTGATCGTTGCAAATCATTTTCGGAAAGTGCCAGAAGAGCTAAATCGTCTGCAAAAAGAATAGCATTGAGTTTGAGGTTCCTATTGATGGGTATATATCCCCGTTGTGTTTTCCTCCATTATTCTATTCATATATATAATGTTATTATAATATATTTTTGTTAGATCAGATAAATCTGGAGTTGGCCTACCTTGTTGTATGAGGTCATTTTTCTCGTCGAAAGGTCTGCATGAAAATGATCTAGTATGTAAATTATAAATTATGCAGTCACTTATATTCATATTTACTAAATTAACAAATCACATTTATCAGTAACACTTTAAAAGTATTAATAACACATTTGAACTCAGTGTCAATATTAAATTCAACTGTTGTTTTCCACAAATGATATATATAATTCAATTGTTGTTATTTAGATATATAATATAAATAAAGCAGCTTAATTTAGATAAAATTTAATCACTTACCTCATATTTTTCTTTTTGTTTTAATTTAAACCAGTTTTGGAACTTTAGATTTCTATTCCATCATCAGTATCTCTGTGACCATTGTTCTGTTGTCTTGAAGTGATGGCTCTTCAAGATGACAGAACAATGGTCACGGAGATACTGACGATGGAGAAATCTAAAGTTTCGAAACTAGTTTAAATTAAAACAAGAAGAAAAATATGAGGTGAGTGATTAAATGTTACCTAAATTAATACACCTCTTAGTGTGAATTCCTAAAATAAGTAAAGCTTCTTAAATTAACAGGTTGCTATAGTTGGCAAAATGTACCGCATAATTTCATGAACTTTTTTTTTTGTATTTTGTTAAAATATAACTAACATAAATTAAAGATTGTAAATTAAAAAATGTTATTTCTAAAAATTCTATTATTATGGAATTGGCACTTTCCAAATCAGCCAATCATGTTTCTTCGTCAAATGAATGTTTCATGAATCGATAAGTCGAAAGATCATTCAACCTTGTGTATACTTATACGAGTTGTGATGTTTCTGTGTTCAGCTACCTGTTGTTGAATAAAAAATTGACACAAGTGGATTATCGCTGGTATAGTGTGAGTTATCGCTGGACTTAGCAGGCAGATTCATTTAGTGTGTTTTGCTAATTCATCTGCAGTGAAATAGCTGTTGTTGGTGGGGATAACTTAGAGTAAACACTCTAATGTGTTCTTCTATGGAGATAATGTGAATATGCGTAAGGCTCCATTAAACCAAATGTGATAGTCTGCTGGCGCAGTGGGAATTTTGAATTTTGATGTTCACACGTAATTGATTTGAATGAAATTTGGCAAATATATTATTTTATTTTAATCTGGAATTATTAATATATTAATTACCCCAGCAGTGCTGGGGTTGAATGCACACCACTGATGTGTTCTTACTTTGGAATCTAGTATTCTACAGTCTGCTCTAAGAAGAAGAAACCTTTTGTCCAAATTTAACTTCAAGTTATCTAAAATAGATAAGAATTCACTCAGGGGTCCTCATCTAGGGGATATGTGGATGGCAACCACAAGGTGCCCAAGTTGAGCAAAACATTTCTTCCACTTACTTGTGTTTTGCACTCTTTTAACTTTAATATCTAAGCTCTCTTGGTTAACTCTTGTTTTCTTTCGACCCCGGCGCTACTAGGGCATCCGAGGGCCAGGGAGTCTTTCCTTTCTTCCATTTCTTCTTTCCTTTATTTTTTTTTCTTCTCCAGAAAAGCCTGACCAGAGGTTATAAGATGGCAGCCCCATCACTGGTCTTGCCTTCCTTTGACCAGCAACCAATCGAAGCGACTATTATTATGCTTTCAAGTCTTATACGAGAATTTCCCGGAATGCTGGAAGAAAAATTTTCTATAGGATCGTAACAGGCCTTGGCCTAATACTTGGAAGGGAGAAGAAGAAGAGATAAGAATTCACAATTCATTTGATTCTTATTAAGGAAACCTCATAATGTTAAAATTCCCAAATTTATTATATTAAATCTAAAATAGATACTCAATTTTCTGAACTAAATTACTCATCATGGTGACAAAACCAGAGACATTGTCCAGCCTAACCTTGTAGAAAAAGAAGATTGATCACTCTGAATTAAATAAATTTGTTGATTGTGTTTCAGAACTTCCTTGTCCAGATTTGGGAGATCTGTCAGATTTAGCTCCAGTACAGACTAGAAATCCAACTCAATTAGGTTTAAGTTATTCTGACATATGTAAGATTGACACAATTGAAGTTGATCTGGTTCCAGAGAAGAAAGGACTGTTCTTAAAGCATGTTGAGTATCAAGTGTCCAGTAAGGTAAGAAATAAAATCAAGTTTCTTCATGTTAAATTGTGCTTATTGTTGAATACCACAAAAAACATCAGCTCTGACATCTTCATTTGTCTTTTTGTTTGTTTTTCAGAGATTTGGTTCTCTTGTAAGGAGACGTTACAATGACTTTGTTGCTCTGCACGAGTTGCTCCTTGGAAGATTTCCATATAGGCTCATCCCTAAACTGCCACCAAAGAAAATGGTTTTAGGTATGTTTATCATTATGGTAAATTAAATGTTTCTTACCTCTCCTCATATAAATCTTCTAAGTAGATCGCGATTTCGAGACCACAACTGTCTCATCCTCAGTACCTTCTTGGCGACTGATGTTATGTCAGTCAGAAGAAACTCTTCTTCTTCCCTCTGTTGGTGTACCGATGAACCTCTGGATCAGGTCAAAATTTGTGGGAATTTCGAAGTTCATAAGTTTTCCTTTGTTTTTCTGAATGTGGATCTTTTCCCAAACTGTGAGTTCCTTTTTTCCACAGTTTGGGAAAGATCCACATTCAGAAAAACAAAGGAAAACTTATGAACTTTGAAATTCCCGCAAATTTTGACCTGATCCAGAGGTTCATTGGTCCACCAACAGAGGGAAGAAGAAGAGTTTCTTCCTATCGACATAACATCAGTCGCCAAGAAGGTACTGAGGATGAGACAGTTGTGGTCTCGAAATCGCGATCTACTTAGAAGATATATATGAGGAGAGGTAAGAAACATTTAATTTCACCATAAATGAAACCTCATAGTGATTAATTCCTATAAAAGTTAAATGTTTATCATTATATATTCAGACCAACTTCTCTGTGGGCATTCAACATTTCTCCTTCCGTGTGGTTTATATTTTGGCAACAATTTTGGAAATCTTTCTTCTGGTATTCTGTCAACATGTTCTTTCCAGGCTTTCCTATATTTAATTATTCAATCTGTTAGTTTGAAAATATTTAGTTCCTGCATTTTCATTAATTAATTTATCTATATAACTTTTATTTACATTGTTATGAGTTAGTTATTTTGAGTCAAAATAATTAACTCATAATAATTAAAAGAAACTTCATAGTAATTAAAACATTTTGTCTGTTTATTCTTACCTCTTATAGTTGTTTTTGTCGAACATGTGTGTCAAGGCTTCTTAGCCCTATCATCAGTGATTACAGATGATTAAAATAAAAACCTCATAGTGTTATTTCCTACATATACTTACTTACTCACTGGCACTATCGAACACGTAGGTTCATGGCCGCGTGAACATAAGCTCTCCATACATCCTTATCCTGAGCTAATGCTTTCCAATCATTCCCTGTATAATCTACTTCCCTCAAATCATAGTTAGTGTTGTTCTCCCACCTCATTCTTGGTCTACCAACTGGGCGTTTTCCCTCTGGCTTTCCTACAAGAAGCTTCCATGCACGTCTTTCATTCCCCATACGTGCAACATGTCCTGCCCATCGCAGTCTACGAGACTTAACTGTTCTTATTATATCTGGCTTCCTATACAGATCATGTAGTTCATTGTTATGTAGTCTTCTCCATTCACCTGTCTGTTCATCTCTCTTTGGTCCAAACTACATATATTAAATAAAAATTTATATACATGTTACATGACACAGATGGTAAGTAAATATGCATTTCTGGACATTTCCTTAATATATTTGTTCTTGAACTATCTGAAAACACATTATATATAAATGCATAAGAAGTGGATATGATTTACTGTTTATTGAAGAGCTTGGTTGTTAACTCAAGGAAGTGATGATTTCTTTTGCAGCAGATTCACATTTTATTGAAGAACGACGTAAATCTTTGAGACGATGGTTGACTCTGGTGGCTAGACATCCAGCACTTAACAATGACCCATTGGTGAATTTCTTTCTGACGTACACAGGAGCACAGGCTCAACACAAGATCCGAGAGGTTTATAGAAGAGTTCCTGATGAGTTCACTACTTCAGAACTCGCAGCTCGAGCCAAAGTAAGAACATATTTAAATTTTAAAATACAATAGGAAGTAACATTAACAGGTTTATGGTAAAATCAAATGTTTTCTACCTCTCCTCATACAAATCTTCTAAGTAGGTCGCGATTTCGAGACCATAACGGTCTCATCTTCAGTACTATTTTGGCGACTGATGATATGTCGATTGGAAGAAACTCTTCTTCTTCCCTCTGTTGGTGGACCAATGAACCTCTGGATCAGGTCAGAATTTGCGGGAATTTTTCCTATGAAATAATTTAAGAAGAAAACAAATCAGGAATTTATCAGATCAAATGCAGGGATTGTGACAAAAATTATATTGGAAAAACAAAAAGAAATTTGAAAACAAGGGTGAAAGAACATCTTAGAAATGTCAAAAATGGAGAAAGTCAGCAGTAGCTGCTCATGCTTGGTCTGAAAAACATTTAATTGAATCAAAAGCCAGTCTAATTAAACAAATAGATAAACAAAAGGAACTCACGGTTTGGGAAAAAATCCACATTCAGAAAAACAAAGGAAAACTTATGAACTTTGAAATTCCTGCAAATTCTGACCTGATCCAGAGGTTCATCGGTCCACCAACAGAGGGAAGAAGAAGAGTTTCTTCCGATCGACATAATATCAGTCACCAAAATAGTACTGAAGATGAGACCGTTATGGTCTAAATCGCGATCTACTTAAAAGATTTGTATGAGGAGAAGTAGGAAATATTTGATTTTACCATAAATTAAACCTCATAGTGATTAATTCCTGTAAAAGTTAAAAAAAATTAAGAGGTTTACTTAATAATTAAGTTATTTAGTCTGTAAATTCAACCATAAGAGGTAAGAATATACAGATTAAACAACTTAATTGTTAACATATTTAAACTTAAATGTGATCCAATAAAAGAAAGCATTTGCATATTTGACTTATACAAACAAAATGCTGCAATCTTAATATTGACTTGTTAGTTATTCATAAAGTTTAAACATTGTCAAATTATAAATAGAGCTTATTGCATTATATAGAGTGATTCACAATAAGTATTACAGACTTTTAGGGATTGTAGAGGGGACTTAGTAGATCAAGTTTTGATAAGGTACCCATGTCTGGAAACGTATCATTTCAATGTAAAATAGGTTTGAAGATCGGAATACAATGGGCTGATATTGTGTGTCTTGTATTTCAGAATAAATATTACAGACTTTTAGGGGTTATATTACAAGTGTGGTTCCATGTGGTGGCCTTGTTGTTAGTTGCACAAAGTGTACCTGCGATGCATGTTTTCATACACACGCCACACAAGACCTGGTGTGTGCTCAATAATTTCTGCCACTACCAGAATTTGTGCAAGAAGATCTTCCTCCAACTCGATAGGTGTAGTACAACTCCTAGAAGTCTGTAATACTTATTCTGAAACAGAAGACTCACGTTATCAGACCATTGTGTTTTGATCTTCAAACTTATTTTACATCATGTACGTTTCCGGACATGGGTTCCTTATCAAAACTTTATCTACTAAGTCCCCTCTACAACCCCTAGAAGTCTGTAATACGTATTGTGAATCATTCTGTATATTGTTTTATTAAGCAGTATTATATGCTGATGATGTATTACTATATCTCCTCCGACTTAAATTCCAGTTGTAATGTAAATAAAGCAAATGTAAGACTGTATTCTCATTGGTTGAATAATGATTTTACTTTTAAGCATGTAAGAAAATGTAGTTCCCTTTCTATCACTTGAAATAAAGAAAAAAAAAGTATTATCTAGCACATGTGTATATAAGTTATATAAGATAATTTAAAAATATATAATTACAATTTTAATAGATTAAATGAGCATTGATCTTTTTTTAATCTTGCGCAATGTAGAATAGGCCTACGTTGGAATTCTATTTGTTTAAAATGGCTGCTTCTGTATAATATTAAAAGGTTGGAATGTAAAGCATTTTGAATGTTTGCAAACATTAGTGAAAAATTAAGTTATGTAGATAGGAAATAACACTATGAGGTTTTTTAATATTGTTTATTTTTTATTTCACTCACCTCATACTTATGAGGTATGAGTATGAGGTGAGTGAAATAAAAAAAAATAAACAATATTAGTGAAAAATATTTTACATTGGCCATTGAGGGTGTGATGAAAATAAATGCAGAATTTACAGGTGAGTCAGCATATGGAGCATAAATTCTGCTTGTAATGAAATTCTAAATAAATGTATGAGGTAAGAAGAATTCACAATTCATTTGATTCTTATTAAGAAAAGCTCTTGATGTAAAAATTCCCAAATTTGTTATGTTAATAATAAGATATGTTTAATAATTGAGCTTGGCCTGTATATTCTTTCCTCTCATGGAAATTTAACCATTAGAACATATAAGAAATTTAAAAAAAGGGGAAGTAGGAAAATCTGCAGTAGCCGCTCACGTTTGGTCAGAAAACACAAAATAGATGTAAACACAAAATTATTGAAACAGTTAGAAAACACAAATGAACTCACTGTATGGGAAAAAACCTACATAAAGAAGAACAAGGAGAGAATCATGAATTTTTTAATTCCCGGGAAAGTAAGCTAATTAGCACAGAAAGAGGGAGCTGAAGTCAAGAATCATGACTGACAACTTGAGAAAAATCAGTCTGTAATAGCTGAAGATGGAGCCTACAGGCCTTGAAACATATGCCCAACAGAAATAACCATAAGACCAAGCTCAATTATTAAGTATAACCTCTTAATGTTTCTTCCTATTGTATTTTTTTAAAATATATGTTTAGTTTACCCGATCAAAAGCACCAAGAACTCCTGGCTTAGTTTTGTTTTTATTTCAGGAACTTGTTCCACCAGACACACACAGTGAGTTTGCCAACAGTCGAGACCAGATCAGAGTAATACTCAATGGAATCTCACATTTGAAGCAAATAGCTGATGTTTTAGCTCTCAGATCACATGGGTATGCCTTTTATAATTTTGACTAAACTATGTTATCAAATTACTTAAACATGTTAAGATTAAGATTTTTTAATAGTGATGTTAAATCTTAGGAGTTAGATATGCACGACTCACCTCATATTTGTAGCTTTCTTCGATGCTTTAAGCATCACCATCAATCAATTCTTCCTAATTGTCAAATCGGCAGTTGGTGTTCCTGTATGTTGATTTCTGCTCCCACTGTTGACTGTCCAATGAATTTTCAAATACATTTTTTTTTCTTCAGGTATTTCAAATTTCATTTTTGCTTCAACGTCCATGTTTTTGCACAATTGTGTTATATATTAATATATTAATAATTTAGTCCTCTTGATTATATTACTATTCCATAAAATAGAATTTAATATGCCAATAACCTTTCTTTGTCTGTATTATTTTTTTTTATAAAGAGTGGATCAAACTCTTAGCTGCAGTGAAAGCAACTGATCTGTGGTGGACTGCAGAAAAAAGTCTCTGGTCCTCCAGATTGGGGGTTGATGATATGGGCCATCTTCTCATACATCGTAAAAAAAAACTTAATGCTAAAAAAAACCAATGTCATTAGAGAAGCAAAAAATCAGAAACCATCATACTGAAAGATAAATTACAAAAGTGAGAGTTTTAAATTTCTTTTAAAGGAAGCTAATGTCCGGCAGTCAATGTTATATCCTTGTGAAACTTGGATAAGAAGTAAAATTTATAAATAAATTACAAGTGTTTATGAATAGATGTTTAAAAAATATTAAAAATCAAGTGGCCAGAAATAATAGCAAATATAGAACTATGTGGAAAACAGACTAAAATGAAATTAAATATTATATTGGGTAAATATCATTAGTAAATATTAGGAAAAAGCATTAGTAAATATACAAACAAAACAAACATTTGGAATGACCTCTCACAAGTGAGACAAGATACGAGAATGATGATGCGACATTATATTCTCATTGTTGTGGGATAAGACAACTTTACACTTTAATGTTTTATTTATTTAACATGTCCAGCAATGGACAGATTTATTATTTGAAAAGAAAAATTAACTTTTGAACTGGGAATCAAACCGTGGACTTCTAATTCTGTACATCGGAGTGCAACCCACTACACCATTCCAAACACAGCACAAACACCGACATTTCTTTCTGTAATTCTCTAACGTCCGAAGGCAATAGCTAGAACTATCAACAAAGTCATCAGATGATAATCTGATAGCTCTATCTATCTACCTTTGGACATAAGAGAATTGTATAAGTGGAAAGAAATGTTGGTGTTTGTGCCATGTTTGGAATGGTGTAGTGGGCTGCACACCGATGTATAGAATCAGAGGTCCGTGGTTTGATTCCAGTTCAAACGTTACTTTTTCTTCAAAAAATACTTTATGCTGTTAAGATTGTATGATGTAATTAATTTATATCCTGTATTTAATTTGAGTAATTACAAAATAGTCTACAATTAAAGTCAATATTGTTGTTTTGTTCATACAGAAATTATATAACTATTAGTTAGGAGCACAAAAATATTATTTATTGTTGTAATCCCACCGCTGTGGTCTCGAGGTAGCATGCTGCCTTGTCAAGCAGCGGGCCTGGGTTTTATTCCGGTCAGGAGAGGCTCCTGGGTGAGATTTGCTCACCTGTAAGACAAATGTCAGGAAGCTTAGGGCCCAACATTCCCCAAAAATCATCTAGCCATCATCATCCTTCACCAGTGTGAAAAGCAATGGAAAGCTACCACACCTATAATTCCCTAGTAAAGCTGCAAAGCATAGCATTAAAATGCTATGATTGCAGTGAAAGACCTGCCCTCGGGCAGAATTGCTATGAATGAATTGTTGTAATCAAGTATATAAAAGGATTAAATTAAAATGTTTCATACCTCACCTCATATCCAGCAAAACATTGTAATTTAATCTTAAATTAAACCTCATAGTGATTTTTTCCTATAAAAGTTCAATACATGAAAGAGTTTATTAAAAAAGTATTATCTAACACATTTTTTTAATTACTTCTAAAAATGCCTTATGTTTCTGTTTTATATAGTTATTTTGTTAACGGTAGTCATTGTATTGTATTGTAAAATTAATTTGTATAAGAATCCACCCATGAGCACAAAATTTTATCTCATTCAGGGGTGGCTAGATTATATTAAATATAAAATATATGTAGGTAGGAAATAACACTATGAAGTTTATTTTAATTAAATTTTAGTTGTTTTTGACTCACCTCATGTTTCTTGATTTTTATGCAGACCTAGGTTTCGTTACTAACTTCGCGACATTCTCGATGCATCACAACTGCCATCTTGCGGTTGTCCCTCCTGCAAATTGATTTATTCCGCTCTCCGTTGACTGACGATGAACTTCCAAATCAATCCCCTCTCCTTTTCAGCGGCAATTTCAAAATTTTATTATGAAAATAAAAACCATGAATTTTGAAATTCCCATTGAAAAGGAGAGGGGATTGATTTGTAAGTTCATCGTTCACCCAACAGAGAGCGCAGAAATCAATTTACAGGAGGGACAACTGTAAGACTGCAGTTGCGATGCATCGAGAATATCGCGAAGTTAGTAACGAAACCTAGGTCTGCATAAAAATCAAGAAATATGAGGTGAGTCAAAAACAACTCAAATTTAATTATATTAAATAAGTTTCATTAATTGTATTTTAATAGTTTTCTACAATAAATTATTTTGATTTGATTTAATGTTTTACAGGTATGCTGCTGATATGGCAGAGATGGGTTCACAATTAACAAGTTTAGCAAATGAACCTCATGGGTCTTCTTATTGGGCAACAGGTGGAAACAATGTATGGTCTGAAATGAAAAAAGGTTTCCATATAATATCGAAGTAAGTTGTTTCCTTAAAACTCTATAGCTTGATATCTGTGTGTATGTCTTTGTACTACCATGCTATATTGTTTTCAGAGAATTTGGATCTCTATCATCGAAGGCAATGCAGCAGGCAGTGAGAGAAGAAGATGAAGTGTGCGAAAGATTAAACCTGCTACTTGACATCTTGGTGGCTCATCGGGAACTTTGCGAGCGGCATGAGAAAGGAGTAGCACAAGACCATAGCAAAGCATTGTCAAAAATGTTATCGCTTAAGAAGAGACAGATGCAAGGAGTAATTCGAGGAACTGATGTGAGTAAATAGAAATGATCCCTTAAAAAAATTATTTGTGTGTGTTTATGTGCATGAGTGAATGTGTATGTGGCAGTTTTTATTCGCGATGGGAGTCTGGATTTTTTAACTGAAGTAAATCTTCTGCCAGAATAGACCCTGGAGGATAAATTATATTTGAAGAGAAAAATTATATGCTCAGACTGGGGATTGAACTAGGACCTTTGGCTTTCTAGGCCAATGCTCTACCACTGAGCTACCTGAGAAGAAACTCCAATCTAAATGCAAATTTTTCTCTTATACACTGTTAATTCCCGATCACCGAATGCTAGGAGCATTTGCTCGATCACGCAAATGGCAGCTTCTTGCTTAAGAAGACATTTATTGGGAATTTAAACTCCACTTTATAAAGCCAAAGGTCCTGGGTTCAAACCCCACTCTGAGCATTTAATTTTCTCTTCAAATATAATATATCCTTCAGTGAGAAGTGTTAAATTAATAATCATCATCATCATCCATGCAAGTATTAGGCCATGTGGCCTGTTACGGTCTCAAAGAGGAATTTTCCATCCAGCTCTTTTTTGGACGTCCCAGCGATCTTTTGCCTTGGGGGCAGTAGCGAAGTATGGCTTTTGGAATTATATGAGACAGCATTCGTTAAAGATGGGCTTTCCAGTTGTTCTGGTAGTTTTGTATGTGGTGAAGAATGGGTTCTACATCCAACTCTTCCATAATTTCCTCATTTTTTTATGGTCCCACTTTGTGTTCGGCGCATAAATCACATCTCATTTGCTGTTATTCGGCTTTCATCTCTTCTTCATATTGTCCATGCTTCACTACCATATCTTAATACTGGTCTTCATCCGAGGCTTGGTTTGAGACTTGAAAGCAAATGTATATTTTTTTCGCCCAATGGGTTGCTGGCCCAGAGGGGTATTATGTGGGGTTCCCACTAATGTAGCATTTCCTCTACATTAAGGTGATGTGGTTATACTGCCAGTACTTGGTCCTCAGAGCCTCATTTGTAATAGCAGGTTGCACCACGAGCAGGTTGAGGATGAGATTTGAATAGAAGAGGTGATGAAATGCACGTCACTATCTCTTGCAACCCTTAAATTAATAATAAAAACATCAATGACCCTGGAGTCGACTCAGCCTTTACTGGAAATGAATAACCAATGTATGTTCTTTAGATACAGGAGGTCATTATGCAGGGATGACAATCTAACCTTGACCTTCTACCACTGGAAGGGCCTTATAAGGTCTATATTGGGAACATCTTACTTTTTAGCGAATTCTGAAGGAATGAAACTATTGAGGTTGTTCTGAAGAAAGTATTTTTGAAAAATGTTTACTGATCTTCACTGAAAATGACCATTTCCAAAATGTATATATGTGTGTGTGTGTGTGTGTTAATGCTGTAGCAGCCATATTTTTTATTTTATCAGAATCAAACTTGCATATATTAATCAAATGAAAAAAGTAAGAATTAGTTAATAGTGAGTGGAGAATATATTTTTAACGACTCACCTCATATGATTTCAAATTTTTTTGACACCGGCAGTGAAATCATATGAGGTGAGTCGTTAAAAATATGTTCTCCACTCACTATTAATGATATAACCTCATAATGTTTACTTCCCAATATTAATTTAAATATAAGAATTAGTTCATTAACCGGCAACATCGGACCATTAGATGTAGGAATTCACCTGAAATGAAAATTTTAAAATCGCTCTTGCAGTCACAATTTTCGATGTATCACAACAGAATTCAGTATCATCATCATCCATGCAGATATTAGGCCATGTGGCCTGTTACGGTCTCAAAAAGGAATTTTCCAGCCAGCAGATACTCATTTCCCAATACTCCCAGATGAGATAGTACTTATTGTAAATTAATTTTTTCTTTTGCATTACAAGTATTTGAGAATAAAGTTCTTAGGAAACTTTTTGCACCAAACAGAAATGAACAGACAGGTAAATGGATAAGACTACATAACATTGAACTACATGATCTTTATAGGAAACCAGATATAATAAGAACAGTTAAGTCTCATAGACTGAGTTGGGTAGGACATGGGGAGCTTCTTATAGGAAAACCAGTTGATAGACCAAAATGAGGTGAGAGAATAACATTAACCATGATTTGAGGGAAATTGATTATATAGAGAATGATTGAAAAACAATAATTCAGGATAAGGGTGTATGGATTGCTTATGTCTGCGAGGCCATGAACCGATGAGTTTGATAGTGCCTGTGAGTTAGTTATTTAGATTTATTAGCTGTTTAATTAATTTTCCTGTTTCCATAATTAATATTCTGAAAGGAGAGGGATTTGAATTGCAGCTCTAGAATCTATCAATAGGAGTTCTTTTTTGAATGCTTGTGGTCTATATATCAGTAGCTACAGAGCTGTTTTTAAGGTTTTTACTTTAGTAAAACATTGTGGAATTGCTGGAAATGATACTGCTGATTTTCTTGCTAAAAAAGGCTCCAATTTAATTCAGAATACTACTAAAAGCTTACCTTTCGCATCTGTAAAAACACTGGGCCGTCCTATGAAACGCTGGAGGGAAAATTTTCTATAGGATCGTAACAGGCCTTGGCCTAATACTTGGAAGGAAGAAGAAGAAGAAAAAGAATAATTAAAAAAATATACAAAATCAAACAAAACCAAGACCTATGTAATAAAGCCAAAGACAAAAAATGGAATATTTTAGTAAAGAAGCCAGATATTATTCCAGAAATTCCACGTAAAACTACACTAGCAAAATTTTGACTGCTTACAGAACATGACTATTTGGCCAAACATTTATATAAAATAGAAATCTACACGAATCCAAATTGTCCTCTATGCAACAAAGATGAAGAAATGAATGAAGAACATCTACAAACCTGTGAAGTATTACTTGTTCGATCCACCATAGATAAATATTGGAGAGCAAGAATGCTAATGGCTTCGTTGCCAAGGCCCAGCATTTGAAAATAACAACAACTTTAGTAAAACTGCTATGTAATGGGAAATGAGGGTATAAACTCCTGCATGTACTCTTCCTTCTATTTGTTTATTAGGTAAATCTGATTTACAATCAATGTAATTGTTTACAGGCTGAATCTGTGGAACAGTTGGAGTCTAAAATGATGGAACAGGAATCTGTTATTGCTAACGTTGAACTTCGTAATGCATTTTCTCTACATTGTCTTCACTTGGAAACACAGTTAGTGCATGCACACCTGGAGATTCTGGCTGGTGTTCTGGGTACTTTGGTAGCCGTGCAAATTCGAGGACATTCAGAGGTTAGTTACAGCCATAGAATGGAATAACTCATGTATATAAGATCATTTTCAGAATGAAAATATCCAGTAGGTAGGCCAAGAATAAGGTGAGAGAATAACATTAACCATGATTTGAGGGAGGTGAATAATATAAAGGAAAATTGGAGAATATTATCTTAGGATAGGGACGTATGGAGATCTTATGTCCACGCAGCTGTGAACGTCCATGTTCAATAGTGCTAGTGAGTTAGTTAATTATGTGTGAAAATTTATTGTAATTTAAAATTTAAAATAAAATTTGTCTTAATGGATTCAGGCAAGTGTCCAACTTTCACATCCATATAATACGAGTGGCAGTGCAACCACTCTATATAGTTGTAGCAGTGTTTCTCATCTTACATTGTATTTTAATGTTAGCTGTATTATTGTATCACAAAAGTGCCTGATTCTAATCAATTTTATTTCAACGTTTCATGATTTTCTGTATCCTAAAGAGTATCCCAAATAATTAAATTTATTTATTTGCTCTATAGTTTTTCCATTTATAACTATTTTAACTCTAATAGGTATTTGTTCTTGGAATGCCATCACTTTATTTTATTTGTTGATATTATCATTCCATATTGAGCAGCAACTAGGCTTAACTTATGGGCAATTTTTTAAATTTCATTTTCAGTTTTTCCAATAATAATTTGGTCATCAGCGAAGAGCATATTTTAAAATTAGTATTATTGATATTGATAAAATTATTTAACTCATTCAACCAATTTCTTATGATATTATATATATATATATATATATATATATATATATACTGTAAATCCCGGCAGATAAGACAATAGTTGAACCATTAAAAAAGCCCCCAAAATCCAGGGTCGTGTTATAGGACAGATACAAAAAAATTAGATTGAAATTTATATCAATTCTTCTTCTTCCTTCCAAGTATTAGGCCAAGGCCTGTTACGATCCTATAGAAAATTTTCCTTTCAGTGTTTCATAGGACGGCCCAGTGATCCTTTTTCTGCTTTGGTCGTCATTAGTTTGATCCTTCCGGGAAATTCTTGTATAAGACTTGAAAGCATAATAATAGTCCCTTCGATTGGTTGCTGGCCAAAGGAAGGCAAGACCAGTGATGGGGCTGCCATCTTATAGCCTCTGGTCAGGCTTTTCTGGAGAAGAAAAGAAAATAAAGGAAAGAAGAAATGGAAGAAAGGAAAGACTCCCTAGCCCTCAGATGCCCTAATAGCATCGGGGTCGAAAAAAACAAGAGTTAACCAAGAGAGGTTAGATAGTAAAGTTAAAAGAGTGCAAAACACAAGTAAGTGGAAGAAATGTTTTGCTCAGCTTGGGCACCTTGTGGTCGCCATCCACATATCCCCTAGATGAGGGCCCCTGAGGGAATTTATTTAAAACCATTATAAAATGAAAAAAAAAAACTCACCAATGTATTTAAAATCCTGCAAAATGTGGGAAGGGGGAACTGTTAGAGATTTAGTGAATCCCCATGAGTACAGCTACTATCAAACCAGTCCTGAAAACATCTGGTTATTCAATTCTTTTGCAGTTTGTTTTGTGTAGTAAATAAACATGGACATTATTGCTTATATTGTGTGTTTCTTTTAATTATTAATATAGTGTTATTATTACTATGCATGATGGAAAGGGCACTGTTTAACATTTAAATATGCGGATAAGTTATATTTTTGAGTTTGATAGTAGCGTAACAAGAAATTTCTCACACGGCAAGTCTTCCTTCCTTATCATAACAATCTCCTTTCCCCTCTACCGCCTTCCATTCGACGGGTCTCATCTCTCATGCTAGTACAACTTATCGAAAGTGTAGCAGTGTTGTCAGTTGAATGAAAATAAAATGTATTTATTTATCATAATGAGGGGTTAAAATATTAACAATATATAACATAAAATTTAATTTGAAAAATTACGAATATGGTAATTTTGTATACGCTATACAGTAAGCTAGTAATGATCCCTGATCTAAACTAAATTCATAGGCTGTTGATAGTTTGGGGGTTGTCTTATAGGACAGATATATGATAAAACTATAAAACTCTGACAAAAATCTATACTTCGTCTTATCTAAAGGTCACCTTATCTGCCGAGATATACGGTATATATATATATATATATATATATATTAAATAAAAAATGTGTTAGTGAAAGTAGATGCCCTTGTCTTACTCCTTGATTTATGCTCACTGAAAGTAAAATAATAATAACAATAATAATAATTGTCTAGGTTATTTTAAAACTTATAATTTATTTAATATTATGAATTATTATCTTTATGAGGTGAGGTAATAAAAACATCAATTTAATTCTTAAATTAAACCTCGTAGTGTTTTTTTCTTGGTGAAAGTTAAATAAATTATGAACTTTTGTTTCTATTTACAAGTCTGACAGGATTTTAGTGTCATCTTAAGGTAAGTAATAATTAATTGTAATATAACTTTTGAAAGTAATAATAATCATCATCATCCATCACAAATTAGACCTTTGTAGACCTGTTTCAGCCTCATTTAGCAGTCTTTTAAGAGGTCTTTGGGTTGACGATATCATTTAGGCCTATATTGCATCACCATTTTTGGAATTCTTGAATTATTCATTCTTTTTACAAGGTGTAGCCAATTTAATTTATATCTGTTGAGGTTTTCTTCTACTGATTCTACTTCTAATTGTTCTAAAATTTCTTCATTGTTTTTTCGATCTAAATTAATGTATCCTGCTGTCCTTCTGAGAAATTTCATTTCTGTTGCTTTGATTTTGCTCCTGTCTCTTTTTTCTTAATGTCCAAATCTCACTTCTGTATAGAAGGGAGGGTAATGCCAAAGTATTATATATTTTTATTCTTGTGGATTTTTGTAGTAATTTAGCTTTTAATGTATTATTTATTATTGCTAAGATTTGTATAAATTTGATGATTTTCTTATTCACATCTTTTTCATTCTGATAAGATATTTCACAATCTAAATAGTTTAAATTTTGTACTTGTTCTTGGCATTGGTTATTGTGTTTTATCTTACTTCTGACTGGATCTTCACCTAAGAATTAATTTGACATTTGTACTGATATTTCCATTCCAAAATCTTTTTAATATTTTATTTAGTACATATAGTCCTATTTGTAAGTTACTCTCTGAATTGGAAATTATAACTTGATCATCTGCAAAAAGTAGGGTATTTAATGTTAAGGTATTAGTTATTATGATTCCTGATATATAGATTAGGTTCCATTTATAAATGATTTCATTCATGTAAATATTAAATAGCGTAATAATTATGGAATCAAACTTACAACTTGCTGGTCTATTTTCTCCTTGTCAACAACTGACTGGAGTGAAACTACATTGCTATCAAGTCTATGAAGTTCCTATATTTAAAATAGGAAAAAAATATATATATTATCGCTCATGTATTGTTTATGTGGTATGCATAATACCTAAATGCAAAAAAGTATATCAACACAATAATTTTGAAGGAAAATTGGGTGAAATATGGGATCACAAACTTATTTGTATTTACAGTTACTACGATAATGGTAAACATCATCATCGTCATGTGTCCTTCCCTGAAGGGCAATTCCAAATATGCCTCCATTCATCTCTATCCTCCTATACTTTTCTTCCTCTCAATTATTCCCATTTGTATTCCCTTTCCTGTAAGTTTTCTTTTTATTTGCTTAAACCTTCTTTATTTATATAATTTTGATTTAACTTTCTCTATGGTAGTCTGTATTTTTATCAGTAATAGAATAGAGAAAAGTTTAAAAGTCTATAATTTAACTAAACAATTAATCTGGAATAAATATATACCCACAAGAGTAAAATGGCAATGTATAAAACTTATTTCAAACCAGTTCTAACATATGCAGCTGAGACTTGGACATATACAAAGAAGGACTTGAGCAGAATCCAAGCTACAGAAATTAAATTCTTACATAGAATGGTACATAAAACAAGGGGAAATAGAATAAGGAATGACAAAAGTCAGGGAGACATTGTATGTAGAAAAATTAACAACAGACATAGAATAAAGTTGACTAAAATGGTTTGGACTTTAAAAAAATGGAAAAGGAAAGACTACCACAAAGACTGTTAAATCTCAAGATACAAGGAAAATGACCATGAGGTAGACAATGAGAAAGATGGATTAACCAAGTGAAGAAAAGTCTACAAGAGAGAGAATACGATTGGGAAGAACTAAAAAGAAGCAAAGCATGGGAAGATAGAGATGGTTGGAGGCGTATATGGAATCAATCTTCCAAAGGGAGGATACTATAAGAGGATGATGATGATGAGTCTGTATTTTTGCACTCTTTTCACATGTCCAAACCATTATAGTAATTTTTTTCTCTATGACTGTTGTCAGTTTTTCTACTTTTAATGTCTCGTTAATTTTTTCATTTTGTATGCTTTCTCTTCTTGTTTTACATACTGGTATCATTCCTTGTAGGAATTTCATTTCTGTAGCTTGGATTCTGCTCAATTCCTTTTAGTATAATTATGTAATGATGGTAAACATAAATCACATATTTTATATGTGTTTTAAGAACGGTGACAGATTCAAACTAAAGTGAGTCTGTATTATTATTTATTTATTAGAAGAACTCGCTTATAGACATTTTAACATCAAGTTCACATGTCTTGAGATCTTTAGGTATAACAATTAGCCTGTGTGCTTCTGTTGTTTATCTAAAATGTGTTTTTAAATAAGGTGAATATAACATTCAATGAATGAGTCACTTCTTATCTTACCTCATAGTTTATGTTTTTTTAAACATGGGAACTGCAGTTTTCAAGAGGACATCCTCTCATTTTCAACCAATATTATGGCTATCTCCATTGAAATTGAAAAATCAGCTATTGCAGCCCATAGTTAGTTGGAGAGTCATAAAATTGAAAATTCCCGATGAACAAGACCTGATATCAAAGTTCATCAAATGAAAATCTGGTAGTCATAATATCGGTTGAAAATGAGAGGGATGTCCTCTTCAAAACTGCAGTTCCCATGTTTAAGATAACATAAACTATGAGGTAAGATAAGAAGTGACTCATTCATTCATTGAATTAAGAACCTCATAATGTTATTTCTTATATTTAACTATGAGTGAATATAACATGCATGATTTTCCATTTCCATATTGGACATCATCCATTTTTTCAGAGAAAATAAACACACAATACATAAAAATTTCATTGGTATTGATAAGATTTTCCAAAAAAGGAAGATTTCGGCTTATTTAATGTCCAATTTGGACAGATTTCATTCTGTTATTAAATTCAGTTTGTTTGTAATTATATTACATTAGTAAACTTTTAACTTCTTTGTTGATAGATGGCAGAAGTATGGAAACAGATTCAACCAATAGTTGTCAAATGTTTGCCTGAAAACAACCGACAACCACCTGTTAATGGCAGTACTGCGGCACCAGGAGACAAATGAAGATAACTCCATCTCGAATTTAAAGTTCCTTTTCAGGTTTTATAGTCTTATTTCTGATTTGTTGAAGTACAGAACTGGTCATAAAGAATTACCTCCAACATTGTAACTACTATGGCATGACACCTTGCAATGCAAGGGGAGGCCAAAGACTTCCTAGGGTCTTTTATTTTGTCTTAATCAGTATGATAGTTTTAAATATGGTAAAAAAAACAAAAACAGTACATTTAAAAGGTTATAAAATTAAATCTAAGTACTGAAATGGAGATCCAGAGATCCTGGTTTAGGCAAAACATTTTTCTGTCAAAATATTAATTTGTCCTTTATTTTTCTCTTATACATTTCACTTCCCAAGAGTATCAAAGGCTTCCAAACCATTGCTCGACGCAAGCAAATGGCTGCTCCTTATTTGAGAAGACTTTTAATGGGAATTTAACATTAGTTTATAAACCCAGTAGAACTTCTTCTAAATTTAGGTAACATTTTTTATCACTCTTCTTCTTCTTCTTCTTCTTCTTCTCTTCTTCTTCTTCTTCACTTCCTGGTTTAGGCAAGAGTTGCCTGTTCTGTCTTCACTAATAGATCTAAGACCATCTCTTCCGAGGACGTCCGACATCTCTTCTTCCTCTTGGAAAATAATGGAAGATTTTATTTGGTAATCTACTTTCTTCCATTCTTTCTACATGTTCTTTCCACTGTATCTTGTTGTTAAATATATTTTCTTTTATGGAGTAGATCTGCAGTTCTTCACGGATATCCTCGTGTTTTTATCACTCACCTCATATTATTCTTCTTCTTTAACTATAAACTAGTTTCGGAACATAGTTTCTGTTCCATCCTCAGTATCATCACGACCGTTGTTCTGTCGTCTTGAAGAGCCATTCTTCGCTCCTTCCATTGACAGACTGAAAAACCTTGAAACCAGGTCATTCTCCCTGGGAATTTCAAAGTTCATAAATTTCTTCTTTTCACACTTTTCAATGTATATCTTTTCTCAAACAGTAAGGTCTTTTGGTTTTTCTATTTGTTTTAATAATTTTGTCCTCAGAGAACAAAAAAGAACAAAAAACAATAAAAGAGAACCTAAAAAATTACATAAAATCAACAAGCAGTACAAAAGATAATATCTTTAATAAGAATTTCAACATTAAAGAGTTAAACATAGCCATTAATAGTTTAAAATCAAACAAATCTCCAGGAGCAGATAATATACATGCAGAATTTCTCAAACACCTTGGCAATAAAGCCAAAACTCAATTGCTCTCCCTTTATAATCTTTCTTGGAACACAAAGTTCCTGATGATTGGAAAAAAGCTATTATAATACCTATTTCGAAAACAAAAAAATCAACAAATACTTTTTCAAATTATCGCCCAATAGCACTAACTAGTGTAATTGTTAAAACTATGGAAAAAATGATTTCAAATCGATTAAATTGGTATTTAGAAACCAATAATTTACTTCTCACCCAATCAAGCTGGATTTAGAGAATTACAATCAACAAATCAACAAATTGTACACCTAAGTCAAGCTATTAAAGACAGTTTCAACAGAAAAGAAGACACTCTGGCAATGTTCGTTGATTTCCAAGGAGCATATGACTCTATTTGGAGATATAAATTATTAGAAAAAATGCAGACTTTAGGCATTCAAGGGAATATGCTACTCTGGATCAGCAATTTTCTCATCCAACGGTTCATTGCTACAAAGTATAATAATCACCTCTCTAAATACCAACAAACACATCGAGGTTTACCACAGGGTTCTGTACTCAGTACCATTCTCTTCAATATCTACATTAATGATCTACCTAAGCATATAGAAAAGCTCGAAACGAAAACCCTACTTTTTGCTGATGATGTTGTAATATGGGTCTCCAAACCGAAAAAACCAAAGTCAACAATTAATAACCATAGCCCAACAATCACTAATACAGTTAGAGAATTGGACATCCCAGAACTTAATGAAGATAAATATACAGAAAACAAATTATCAACTATTTACATTAAGAAAGAAACCACTACCCATCACTCTGAAATTGGAGGGTGAATTATTAACTCAAACACATGAAGCAAAATATTTAGGAATAACTCTGGACACAAAATTAACATGGAAGAAACACATGGAGAATATATGTACAAAGATAGAAACAAGGTTACCATTATTAAAACGATTAGCAGGGAAAAAAGTGGGGTTGCAACACACAAACCCTAAACACCTTCTACCAAATGTACATAAAACCTGTACTTCAATATTGTGAAGAAATCCTAGTAACTACTAAAGTGGAAAAACTTAATAAATTGCAGAACCAAATCCTCCGTCTGATAACAGGAGCCGTTAAAACAACACCAATCACTGCCATGCAAATCTTAACAAATAACCCAAACATAGCATCTGAAATTGAGAAAACAGCAGTCACACAGTATGAAAAATTTTTAAGGCTACCCCATAATAACTGGACCCAAAGAGAAAACCACAAGTATGTTTAAAATCTCAGCAAAGCTTCCTAAGCATTGTACAAGAAATCAAACAGAAATTGCAACTTCCACATTCAAAAGAAAATATGCAGATGAGAAACAACCCTCTAGAATTTTTGGAAATCGAATATAACCTTCATTTAACAGAAGACATCAAGAAATCTGAAACTCCTCCATATATTTTAAAACAAATGTCACTGGAAATGATAAATCTAAGATACCCAGCTCCTGAATGGATACATATTTTTACAGATGGCTCCAGCCTACCAAATGATGGTGGCACTGGTGCTGGTGCAGTATGTCCACTTTTTTCCTTTTATCGTAAACTAAACACAAATTCAACAAACTTTGATGGCGAAATTCTAGCAATTTTCTTAAGTTTACAAAATCTTTTATATCACATCCAAAAATTTACAAAAGTTGTAATTCTATGTGACTCCAAAGCAGCCATTCTTGCTATAAACACGAGACACAACACCCAAAAGCATCAAAATTATCGAATGTCACAAAATGATAAAACATTTATCCCGTCTACATAAAAAAGTTGTACTTCAATGGATTCCGGCCCATTGTGGAGTGACAGGCAATGAAATAGCCGATTTTCTAGCCAAGAAGGGTAGCAAAATTGTTTCAAACCCAACTTCTGCTCCAGTTTCCTTTCACTCTATCAAAAGAATTATCTCAAATAAATACATCAATAAACTTAGAGAAGAATACACCACCAAAACATCTGGAAAGGAATGGGAAAATCTACAAGCTTATGACATTACTACATTACAAAGAAAATCTGCAGTAGCAACATTCAGACTGCTAACGGGACATGACTGCTTGAATAAACACCTACACAGAATTGGCATAACAGATTCACCTAAATGCCCTTTTTGCAATTTAAATGAAGATATGGAAAGAAACCATCTCCTCCGTTGTCCAGCTTTTGTAGAAGAGACCAGCCTTTCTGCTAAATATTGGAGTGCAAGAGAGCGAATGATTTCATTATCAAGTGCTCGACATTAGATACCAACCAACCAACCATAATTTAGCTTCTTTCTCGATAAGATGTTTTTCAGACCATACATGGGCAGCCATTGCAGATTTTTCTACTTCCCCTTTCTTGACATTCCTGAGATGTTCTTTCACTCTAGTTTTCAAATTTCTCTTAGTATTTCCTATGTAGAATTTCTCACATTCTTCACATTTAATCGGACTATTTAACTCATGCCCCAAATGGGAGTCAATGACCAATCACGTTTCAATGATTTCTGTTTTACAACCAATCACAGTCATGTTTCACGAAATATTTATCAGTGTTATAATTACCATATTAAAGAAGGCTCCTCCTTTTTAATATCTTGAAACAGGTCTGACCATTATTTTGCAGTAACTGAGCCTGCCGGAAATATGGCTACCAGATTGTATATATAGTGCATGAATGTCAACACATGCTACCTGCGGGAGTTAATATAAAAAACATTTGTAGCAATTGATTATACCACCAAAAAAAGAAACCACTGTTTGCACTTTCTTAAATGTATTTTTTCCCAGGTAACAATCCAGAAAAATATAATTGTCATATTTACATCATACGACATCAGAAATGAATTAATATACAGTTTGATGTGTTTCATTTTTTCTCCACTAGAGAGCATTCTTACAATATTGCGTTCCTTTGGCAATAAACAGTATGATCTGGTTGCAGTGATAAACAAAAGAAGCAGATGAAGCGTACCTATCGTTTTCTCATTTGTTTTCAAACATCGCCGTTTACATGAAATATATAAATATTTTCAAATAACTATAGTTAAATAATGATTTGTGAGTAAACAACTTAATTTTATTCGTTAAATAGTCCTAACAAATGCCACTCTTGATTTCCAAATTCTCTAGATAAATTCACTCCCCACTTCGTGAGTCGTGAATTTATCGATAATTTGGAAATCACTCGTGGCATTACTTATGATAAATCCCTGATTTGTTTTCTTCTTTTATTTATTTATTTTTTCTTCTTTTATTTTTTTCTTCTTCTAAATGTTAATTTTATAATAAAAACATTGGAAGTATGATATATGTCTAAATTGTATAAGTGTAGTGCACTGAAAGTGGGTATTTCCTTATGACCAGCCTATTCTAAGATATATAAAGAGTTTTTATATGTTGGTATAATGTAAATAATGTTTTATATATATAATTATATGTATATTATGTAGACTTTTATCTAGGTACAGTGGTTTACCTATGTATCACATAGTTTTTATACAAGCATTTTTTCAATAGAATAATTCTATAATTACACATTCCAATCTTCATACAGAGTGTTTCAAAACTAATACAATGTCACCTTATGCTAACTTAGGTTCCTGGTTTTTAAAATTGGTACATAATTTTTAACGGAAATGAGTACCAGACGCTTGTTCTGGGGGTAAAGGCGGCCGTCACGCAGGGCTGACAACCCGGCTGACATCAAGTGCCGATTGTCTAGAAAATGTGGGAGCCTTAACCTCCCACTACCCCAAGGGCCTCCTGAGGCTTGTAGCGGGACTACTTTACTTTACTTTTTACATAATTTTTATTCCCAACTTCTTACTCTTCTTTTTCTCTATACTTTAATTGATATTATCATGACACAGTATTACAACAACATTTGACAACTTTGAAAATCGGATCATCTTAACTTGCTTGCCTCTTGTTCCGAGGTTCATGGGTTCAAAACTGGAATGATCAATAGTGGCTTTGAATTATTTCATTAATAGTGAGTGGAGAACATATTTTTAATGAATCACCTGCATACATTTTCAAATTTCTTTGATACCGACGGTTTCAGACAATATCTTGTCCCTCTTCAGTCATGACTTCCACTGATGAAATTCTCTGGTTGTTGATTTCTCTATGTACATCACCTCTTGTGTTGCCATCTTTGGTTGGGATTATAAATTTTGAAATTCAATTTTTATCCACTGGAATATTGAAGTTCATAGATCGATATATATTCTTCAATATTCCGGTGGATAAAAATTTAATTTCAAAATTTATAATCCCAACCAAAGATGGCAGCACAAGAGGTGATGTACATAGAGAAATCAACAACCAGAGAATTTCATCAGTGGAAGTCATGACTGAAGAGAAACTAGATATTGTCTGAAATCATCGGTATCAAAGAAATTTGAAAATGTTAGAGGTGAGTCATTAAAAATATGTTCTTCACTCATTATTAGTGGCTTTGAAGTTAGGCGAAGAGCTAGTAAGAAAATTTTTTGTACACATGCTTATCTTAATTATTATTACACTCACCTATTTCTTATACAGTGTATACATAAAAGATTATAGTAGTATTATAACCCTGTATAGGACAGATTATAAGGTAGGGTGAAAGGGCATAAGGCACATATTTATAATGCAATATTTAACTAAGTGGCGACTACTCTAGCTGTAGAGGTCGTTTGTTTGTCATCAATAGGAGGGTGATTCCTGGACGTCTGCTAAATATAGATAGGAATTGACGATTTTATTATTAATTTAACACTTCTCATAGAAGGATAAATTATATTTGAAGAGAAAAATTTTCGCCTAGACCGGGACTCGAACCCGGGACCCTTGGCTTTCCGGGCCAAGTGCTCTACCAACTGAGCTACCGAGGCGAGTTACGATCTAGACGCAAATTTTTCTCTTATGTACGTTGATAATTCCCTCGCGCCAAATGCTTGAAACCATAGCTTCTATCTTTGCAAATGGCGGCTTCTTAGTTAAGAAGACAATTATGGGAATTTAACACTACTTTATAGCCAGTAGGGCTTCTAATTGACGATTTTATTATTAATGTTAACACTTCTCATAGAAGGATAATTATATTTGAAGAGAAAAATTTTCGCCTAGACCGGGACTCGAACCCGGGACCCTTGGCTTCTTCCGGCCAAGTGCTCTACCAACTGAGCTACCGAGGCGAGTTACGATCTAGACGCAAATTTTTCTCTTATGTACGTTGATAATTCCCTCGCGCCAAATGCTTGAAACCATAGCTTCTATCTTTGCAAATGGCGGCTTCTTAGTTAAGAAGACACTTATTGGAATTTAACACTACTTTATAGCCAGTAGGGCTTCTATTGACGATTTTTATTATTAATTTAACACTTCTCATACAAGGATAAATTATATTTGAAGAGAAAAATTTTCGCCTAGACCGGGACTCGAACCCGGGACCCTTGGCTTTCCGGGCCAAGTGCTCTACCAACTGAGCTACCGAGGCGAGTTACGATCTAGACGCAAATTTTTCTCTTATGTACGTTGATAATTCCCTCGCGCCAAATGCTTGAAACATTAGCTTCTATCTTTGCAATGGCGGCCTTCTTAGTAAGAAGACACTTCTTGGAATTTAACACTACTTTATAGCCAGTAGGGGCTTCTAATTGACGATTTTATTAATTAATTTAACACTTCTCCATAGAAGGATAAATTATATTGAAGAGAAAAATTTTCGCCTAGACCGGGACTCGAACCCGGGACCCTTGGCTTTCCGGGCCAAGTGCTCTACCAACTGAGCTACCGAGGCGAGTTACGATCTAGACGCAAATTTTTCTCTTATGTACGTTGATAATTCCCTCGCGCCAAATGCTTGAAACCATAGCTTCTATCTTTGCAAATTTTGAAAATTTTTCTCTTCAAATATAATTTATCCTTCTATGAGAAGTGTTAAATTAATAATAAAATCGTCAATTAGAAGCCCTACTGGCTATAAAGTAGTGTTAAATTCCCAATAAGTGTCTTCTTAACTAAGAAGCCGCCATTTGCAAAGATAGAAGCTATGGTTTTCAAGCATTTGGCGCGAGGGAATTATCAACGTACATAAGAGAAAATTTGCGTCTAGATCGTAACTCGCCTCGGTAGCTCAGTTGGTAGAGCACTTGGCCCGGAAAGCCAGGGTCCCGGGTTCGAGTCCGGTCTAGGCGAAAATTTTTCTCTTCAAATATATTTTATCCTTCTATGAGAAGTGTTAAATTAATAATAAAATCGTCAATTAGAAGCCCTACTGGCTATAAAGTAGTGTTAAATTCCCAATAAGTGTCTTCTTAACTAAGAAGCCGCCATTTGCAAAGATAGAAGCTATGGTTTCAAGCATTTGGCGCGAGGGAATTATCAACGTACATAAGAGAAAAATTTGCGTCTAGATCGTAACTCGCCTCGGTAGCTCAGTTGGTAGAGCACTTGGCCCGGAAAGCCAAGGGTCCCGGGTTCGAGTCCCGGTCTAGGCGAAAATTTTTCTCTTCAAATATAGATAGGAATGTCTGTTCCGTTATAAATTGCACACATAACCCAGCGATACCAACTTTTATTTAACAAATATATATTATAAAACTCTAACTAACTAACTAACTCACTGGCACTATCGAACCCAAAGGTTCATGGCCGCGCGGACATAAGCTCTCCATACATCCCTATCCTGAGCTAATACTTTCCAATCATTCCCTGTATAATCTACTTCCCTCAAATCATAGTTAATGTTGTTCTGTATTAAATAATTCATATACAAAAATACACGTAATTATAGCTCTAGACACAATGTATCAATGATGTTTTTATTATTAATTTAACATTTCTCAATGAAAGATAAATTAAATTTGAAGAGAAAAATTTTCGCCTAGACCGGGACTCGAACCCGGGACCCTTGGCTTTCCGGGCCAAGTGCTCTACCAACTGAGCTACCGAGGGCGAGTTACGATCTAGACGCAAATTTTTCTCTTATATACGTTGTAATTCCCTATCGCCAATGCTTTTGAAACCATTGTTTCTATCTTGCAAATGGCGGCTTCTTAGTTAAGAAGACATTTATTGGAAATAAATTCTCTTCAAATTAATTTATCTTTCATTGAGAAATGTTAAATTAATAATAAAAACATCATTAGAGGCCTTACTGGCTTTTAAAGTAATGTTAAATTTCCAATAAATGTCTTCTTAACTAAGAAGCCGCCATTTTGCAAAGATAGAAACAATGGTTTCAAAGCATTTGGCGATAGGGAATTACAACGTATATAAGAGAAAAATTTGCGTCTAGATCGTAACTCGCCTCGGTAGCTCAGTTGGTAGAGCACTTGGCCCGGAAAGCCAAGGGTCCCGGGTTCGAGTCCCGGTCTAGGCGAAAATTTTTCTCTTCAAAAAAAAAAAAATACAATGTATCAATCTTTATTTTATGACGCTAAGTTACCTATGCTGTTACGTTAAATAATGAGAGAACTCAGAATAGAGTGACGTATTTCGTCTTAAAGTTGAGGTCTTTCTTTCGACTCTATGTTATAGAAAAAATCCTATGTATTCAACTTAAAGTTTTCAAACTAAAATATTATCAAAATCTTAATTTATTTTTAACTTGATGTATTCAAAATATATATAGCTAAAATCTTAATTTATTCAAGCTAATTCAAGTGAAATATTCAAATTATATATTGTTGATGTCTTAATTTATTAAAGTTAATTATTCAACCTGGAACTTAGGATAAATTGCATCTATACTCACACACTCCGAGATTCGAAATCATGTCCGTCCTAGATCGTTCCAAAAGCTGCCCTCTGTCTGACTTTTCGTCTACAAGTCGCGAGTATTTATTTTACCGATCTGCCTTTGATTCACGGGAGAAATCTCGGGTGGAATTTTCATCAGTCGCCCTTCACTTCTAACCCACATTCGCCCTTCACTTCTAACCTACATATAACTGTTCAAGACTTTCGTCAGGTCAAAATGGAAATCTTTGTTTTTTCCATCAAAACATGTTGATATTTTGGCCCACATTCTGTTGTTGTTGTGACTGATTTCAACAATAAGTTCCGGATATCACGCATTTTTACTAGTTTTTTACTTCCTAACAGCCCTTGTATGAACTTGAATCTAAAATAATTAGTATTTTTAAAGGTGATTATTTTTCTCCCTATCTTCCGGTATAAAGCATCAGAAACTATCACCTATGCTTCTATCTTTTTTTTATCCATTTTTTATTATACCTGCAATTAGGCCCTGTTGTATTTATAATAAGTAGTTTCAAGTAATAATATCATCACTCAGATGAGGCATAGAAAGTTGTATGTAGAGTGAATTGAAACAGGAAAGAAGATAGTTTTAGTTGTGTGAGTGAGTGGATAGCTTTCTTTTGTTTTGTTTCTATGGCAACAATAATAACAAACTCCTCAACAGAAAGCATTTTATGTTTTGCAGTTTGAGACTTGTAAATCAGTTGTGACGGTCATCATGTGTTTTGTAGGCAGTTTAATCGTGATCCCCCCAATGCCGACAACATCCGTCGATGGCACAATCGGTTCGCAACGACTAGTTGTCTATGTAAAGGCAAAAGTGTGGGACGACCAAAAGTGTCTGAGGAGAATGTTGCTGCTGCAACATTTCAAGCGCAAAGTAATCAGCGTAATGAATAGGCTTTAGAGCCTGTATCAATTGTAAACAGTAGGGACACATATGTAAGCATTTTTGTAAGACCTTCCACACTGTCATTACTGGATTGGTCGTCATGATCCACATGACAGTACTTATAAACAGTGGCCTCCTAGATCACTGGATCTCTCTCCATGCGATATATTCCTTTGGGGTTTTGTAAAGGACAGAGTCTATTTTTGAGATGCCTCTGTAGCACAAATGGTTAGCTCAGTATGTAGAACTGGAAAATTTAGGGTTTAAATCTCCATTTAAGCAAAAAAATTTATCTTAAAAAATATTTATCGATCAATGTGAGTGTATAACATGAAGATAAAAATTTTTCTCTTGACCTCCTTTATCATTTCTCAGATATTGCAAATAAGTTTTTTAAAATACTCTGTATGTTTTTTGTATTGCCTATCATTACAAAATGAATATAAATAAAAATATATATTATTACTCAGTGTGGGCCAAAACTAGGCCAATTGGATTATATTATTAATATACTGTTGTTTTAAATGAACATCACAAATTTTAATTTTGGATATTTTATTGAATGCATTTATTAATTTTTTGTTGATATTAATAATTTTATATAACATTCCTTATTTATGCATAAATATGAGATTTATCAGAGTTTAGAAATATATTTCTAGTTTCGATATTATAGATTTATATATTTCCATATTATAAAGACATTTTTCTTTAGATTCACAAGAATGAAAGATGTAACTTGATACGGTATTAGAGAAAGTTATGATTATTTTATTTTTATCATTATCCCTTAGGTGACATTTTTTAAATATAATCATGATAAATCCATGATGTATGCACAGCATAAATAAACAGTCGCCTAGCTTGACATCATTGTATCCAGTCCTTTCATTGCCTAACCACATCAGCATAGTCTTCACTTGCATATAAAAAAGAAAAGAGTTTTACTTTCATACTTGTAATAATAATAATTCCATGGCTCGACAGGCCTAGAAGACCCTTAGCCTACCAGCCAGCTGCTGGACTCACATCCACATGTGTCAATCACAGAGGTAGATGATCATCTAGCCAGTGTAGGGGTGACATTTGGTGGTGAGCATGTCAAGTCCCCCAGCTGTTATAGCTGATTTTCTCAACCTGGAACCGCTACCCAAATGCCTCACGATACTGCGTGGGCACCAGTCCCATACTGGCATAAATACCATGAGAAAAATTTCTTCCCCCATGGAGACTCGAACCAGTGCAAGTCCTGTAGCTCTGCACCAAGGCTTCCTGCCTTAACCACTCGGCTACGTTTATACTAAACATTAATTTCATCATCACCACGAATATCAAGGATTGGACCAATTGATCCATTCCGTCTCCAGAATTTATAGCTGTTCTCTCCATCGCTTCCTTGGTCTTCCAATTCTTTGTTTACCCTGTGGTCTGTATCTATATGACTGTAATGGAATTCTTGATGGTTGCATGCATTGTAAATGGAAATACCAGTTTGACTGGTATTCGTCAATAATATCTAATATATTACCGATATTTAGTTCTTGACTAATAGATTTGTTTCTTTTATTGTCAAGTAGAGAGTATCATGCAAGAGTAATTTTATCTCTTAAGGTAGAATATTTTTTATCACTCACCTCATATTGTTTTTCTTATTTGATTATAAACTAGTTTCGGAACATAGTTTCTGTTCCATCCTCAGTATCGTCTCTTCAAGACGACAGAACAACGGTCGTGATGATACTGAGGATGGAACAGAAACTATGTTCCGAAACTAGTTTATAATCAAATAAGAAGAACAATATGAGGTGAGTGATAAGAAATATTCTACCTTAATGAATGTACCTCATAGTGAGAATTCCTAAAATAAGTAATTTCATCTCTGCTGCTTCAATTCTCCTCCTCTGGGATGTGGTTAAGACCCAGTTTTCTGAGCCATTTAAAAATGTAGATAGTACTGACGATCTGTATAGTTTTAATATACTTTCTTTTCTCACTTTCCTGAATATAGTTCATTTGATTGTGCCAATTAATCGAAGAAATTTTGTTAATTTGTGTTCTAAGTCATTAATTTATAATAGTTAAATACTCTTAATATTTTCTTCTCTCTTAAAGTAAGAGTCCATGCTTCACAGCCACAAAATATAATGATGAATAACAGTTCTATACATTTTCAGTTTAATGTTTTTTTTAACAGAATTTTGGATGACAAAATTTCCTGTAATGAATAATAACACACATTTCTGGAAATGAGCCTATGTTTAATATCTTTCAATACCTTAATCCTGTTAGTAAATGATTGTTCCTAGGTATTTGAATTTAGCCACTTCTTCAAAATTCCCTCGTTATTCATTAACTCTACAATTCCATTGTATAATCTATATATGTTGTTTATTTCCAGACCCAATTCCTTAGTGTGACTCAATGGAGTATTTACACTATGAATGATAAATATGTTATACAACTGGAAAAATAACACCTTTTATTATCATCGTCATCAGTATCAAGGATTAGACCTTAAGGTCTGTTCCAATCTCATGTTACAATTAGTCTGTCCATCTTTTATGGGTCTTCCTACATTTCTTCAACCTAGTGGTCTGTAATGAAGAATCTATTTTGGGATTATGATGTTAACCATTCCATTGATGTGGTCCATCCATTCATCTCTGTATTGTGCAACCCTATCTAATAGTTTCTTGATGTTATATTTTTAAATTAATATGTAATAGTTACCGCACTGACGTACAGAGTCAGAGGTCTGGGGTTTGACTCCCAGTTCAAACGTAATTTTTCTTTCTAAAATAAAGCTATCTAATATTTATTTAACTTTCACAGGGAAAGAACACTATGAGGCTTAATTTAAGAATTAAATTAATGTTTTTATTACCTCACCTCATATCCTTTTTCTTCTATACTGCAGTTTCGGAGCTTATCTCCATCTATCGGTTAGATGTAAGAAGGAAACCGCCAAGAAACGACATAACACCGGTCGACCAGAGGCTACTGACGATGGAGATAAGCTCCGAAACTGCAGTATAGAAGAAAAAGGATATGAGGTGAGGTAATAAAAACATTAATTTAATCCTATCTAATATTATTGAAATTAATGTTGGAAAGTAAACATCATGAGGTAATAATCATTTAAAATTCATCGGGGAAAAAAAAAAGTTGTAAACTCACCTCATAAATTTTGTGCTTTTCACGAAACTATGGTTTCGGGTGAAATCTCATTCATCTTCAGTCAAAACTCCTACTGGTGAAATGATGACAGTAGAAGGTTTGATGGCGGAAGTATTTCATCAGTTTGAGTTTTGACTGAAGATGGATGAGACTTCATCCGAAACCATGGTTTCATGAAAAGCACTAAATTTATGAAGTGAGTTTTAAAAAAGAAATTTTCTCTGATGAATTAAAATCTATCAAAATTATATTTTTCTCTTCGTGTATCTTCATTTCTTTTCCAATCTGCTATTATACAGCCAGTCACACTCCTCAAAAACCTCATTTCTGAAGTTTCTATTCTTTGTTCCTGGTTTTTTGTTAAGACCTAGTGTTCCAATCCATATAGCAGTTCATAGTTTCATGGAATATGGGAAATAAGGTTATGAGGTTCTTAATTCGTAAATTAATGAGTCATTTTTACATCTTACCTCATATTTCATGTTTTCATGAGAAACATCTCTCTCATTTTCAACCGACATTATCACTCAGTCAGAAAACATGAAATATGAGGTAAGATGTAAAAATGACTCAATAATTTACTATATAGCAGTGTTGGAATTGCCATTGTTTTATAAAATTTTAAAAGTGTCTCCTTCTTAGTTTCCTTGAGACTTAGTTTTATGGTGCTACACATGTAATTAAATTTATTTATTTTATTTACAATGTGTTCATTTTTTCTATATGACATATTGTATTGCACATTAAAATTGCTAACCTGTTTTATTGTTTCATTCTCTAATTACATTTTTATTTTTAGTAGCTCATACCCTCAAAAAGCTAAAACTTTTGTTTTTGGAGTATATATTTTCAAGTTTATGTTTCACATTATATTATTTTTGGTCTGGACATCTTACCTCAATATTAATGTTGATTTGTTCTTGGACATGTCCAAGAACAAATCAACATTAATATTGAGGTAAGATGTCCAGACCAAAAATAATATAATTAAAATAACCTCAAAATATACTTACTTACTTACTTACTCACTGGCACTATCGAACCCGAAGGTTCATGGCCGCGCGGACATAAGCTCTCCATACATCCCTATCCTGAGCTAATGCTTTCCAATCATTCCCTGTATAATCTACTTCCCTCAAATCATACTTAATGTTGTTCTCCCACCTCATTCTTGGCCTACCAACTGGGCGTTTTCCCTCTGGCTTTCCTACAAGAAGCTTCCATGCACGTCTTTCATTCCCCATACGTGCAACATGTCCTGCCCATCGCAGTCTACGAGACTTAACTGTTCTTATTATATCTGGCTTCCTATAAAGACCATGTAGTTCATTGTTATGTAGTCTTCTCCATTCACCTGTCTGTTCATCTCTCTTTGGTCCAAAAATTTTCCTAAGAACTTTATTCTCAAATACTCGTAATCTCCTTTCCTCCCTTAAAGTAAGAGTCCATGTTTCGCACCCATATAATATAACTGGTAGAATAATAGTTTTATATATTTTCAGCTTAACGTTTTTTGAAAGGAGTTGGGACATCAAAAGTCTCTGCAATGCATAATAGCAAGCATTTCCAGAATTGAGCCTATGTTTAATTTCTTTGTGCATCTCATTCCTATTTGTGATTATTGTTCCTAGGTATTTGAATTCAGCCACTTCCTCAAAATTTCCCTCATTTGTCATTAGCTGTCCATTTCCATTATATACTGAATTTCTACGTGTGACCATATATTTAGTTTTACTGATATTTACTTCCAGTCCCAATTTCTTAGTGTTACTCAATAGTGTGTGCGTGTTGGCCTTTAGTATCTCCTCGCTATCGGCCAGTAGTACTACATCATCAGCATAAACTAACAGCTTATTAATACCATTGAGTTGTAAGCCTTCCTCATTCTCTAAAGATTTAATGGCATGCTCTAGTACAAAATTAAATAGTAGAGGAGATAGTGCATCTCCTTGCTTCAACCCATTCTGGATTTCAAAAGTGTCTGAAAACTGTTTGCCTACACGCACCCTACTCTTTGAGCCATTTAGACACTTCGTATAAGTCTAACCAACTTTTTAGGAATTCCGAACTCCAGCAGGATACTATATAACTTCTCCCTCTTAATTGAATCATATGCTTTTTTGAAGTCTACATATAGTTGATGTACAGTACCATTATATTCCCATTTCTTCTCTAAAATCTGTCTTATACTGAAAATCTGATCTGTTGTAGACCTGTTTCTTCTAAATGCACATTGATGATCTCCTAGAATGTCATCAATATAGGGAGTAAGTCTGCTTACTAATATATTTGTTAGAATTTTGTACGAAGTTGAAAGTAATGAGATGCCCCTGTAGTTGTTGCAATCAGTTTTATCTCCTTTCTTATAATTGGTAAGATAATTGATTCCTTCCATTCATCTGGAAGAGCTTCTTTTTCCCAAATCATACTAAGCAACCAGCGTATCTTGTCCATCAATTTTTCTCCCCCTGATTTTATCAGTTCTGCTGGGATCTCATCTGAACCTGATGCTTTATACATCTTCAATTTTTCAATCGCCATTTCAACCTCTAATGCACTTGGCTCTGCGACTAGCATTTCTGCTGTCTGTAACTTATCCTCCTCAATGTCCTGTTCTGTATGTACATTTAATAGCTGATTAAAGTAACCTTTCCATCTATTTAATATACTCCTAGAATCTGCAATCATATCCCCATTTTCATTCCGAATTATGTTTGTTCTAGCCTGAAACCCCTTCTTCTCTATCCTAATTCCCTGATATAATTCTCTAATGTTCCTATTTTTTGCATTCATTTCAAGATCATTAATCTTCTCTCTCAAATATTCCCTCTTTTTACTCTTTAGTAACTTGGTGGTTTCCCTTCTAGCACTACCCAATTGCTCTAAATTTACCTCATTTGGCTCGTGTAACCATTTCATTTTTGCTAGCTTTCTTTTCTTTACAATGTCGGCACATTCCTCATCAAACCATTTCTTGTTTTGCCTCTTTTTTAAACAACCAATGCTTTCTGATGCTGACAATTTAATAGTATCTCTTATAGCCTCCCATTCTTTATTTATATCAGTTTCTTCTTCTTCGTTTGCCACATTGTCATCTGAAGATTCCAGTACTTCAAATCTATTAGCTATTTTGATTTGGTTATTTTTGCCGCATTTCATCATTTTTCAAGTTTTTTTAATTCATATTTTACAGAATCATCTTTAGCGTTCGTTCCTCTCATAAGCGATAGCCGTTGTCTCGATTTTCACTCTGACCAGATGATGATCCGAATTGCAGTCTGTCCCTCTAACTGATCTAACATCAATGATGCTACTGTGCCAGCGTTTATCTACTAATACATGATCTATCTGGTTCCGAGATTCTCCATCTGGGGACGCCAAGGTGTATTTATGAATATCCTTATGCTGAAATGTTGTTTCTCTTAACAATGAGATTCTTTGATGTGGCAAATGTGACTAATCTAACCCCGTTGTCGTTACTATCTTCATGAAGACTGAATTTGCCTATTGTTGGTTTGAATATATCTTCCCGCCCCACTTTTGCATTAAAATCTCCTAAGACATTTTCATATGATATCGTGAAAGGGTATCAAATAAGCATTCTAATTCTTCATAGAACTCATCCTTGATCTTGTCATCTTTATCTTCTGTGGGGGCATGTACATTTACAATTATAAAATCATGTCGTTTACCCTTTAGAATTATGTATGATATCCTATCACTAACAAACTTAATATCTCGGATAGCGGATAGGATCCTCCTTCTGACTAAAAAACCCGTTCCAAATGCAGGTCTTTCTGCACCCCCATAGTATAATGCAAAGCTTCCTGATTCCTGACTACCTTCTCCTGGCCACCTAACTTCCTGTAAAGCGACTATATCCAAGGGCGATTTATCCAATTCCCGCGTTAATATCTCTAGTGCCCCGCTATTGTATAAAGTCCTAACATTCCATGTTCCTAGGAACATGTCCCTGTGTTTGAGCCTTTGGCATGGGTTCCCTGAAGTAGTCCCCGCCCGGAGAACCGAATGGGGGACTATTTGACCTCCGGAAAATTTTACCCCAGATGAACCCATGTCCGCATTTCTTGACGGTTGTATTTTTACGGTGAAAGATCGTCACTCTTTCGCCCAAGGTACTTTTTTCGTCTGGCTTATCACCTTCGACCAGTCCGGCATGGGTAACCCTATCGGCAGCAATGCTACCTCAAAATATAACTTCCTAAAATTAAATATTATGTTTCACATATTTTATCATAAAGGTTGAATTCTTGAAAAGATTAGATCTCACAAATTAAACAACCATTTGCTGCAAGTTTAGAAAAGAAGTGGGACATTAGGCATCCTTTTAAAATTTTCCAGGATATATGGTCTCACTATATTTCTGGCTAATGAGTTAAAACCCAACAATAAACCAATTAGAACAAGAAGATATTCTGTACCAGTACTTTTAACAATTTCCAAACTTCAGCATTTCAAAAAAATAATTTTGATTCAATTCTTACGTAGTATCCATCATTTTTGTGTCTCTGAAAGAAAGTGTCTTTTTAAAAACTTTTGGTGTTTTGAATTGGTATATTTCTTTATTTCTAATTTAGAAAATAAAGGTAATTTCCTATTGAAATATTATGACATTCCACAGTATTATATGTGCTATACAGTTATAGTTTTTATTATTTTATTTTACACCACTTGAAGTAAAAAGTTGGCAGCAAAACACAGCACTTGAGAGAAAAAAAAATTACAATTTCAATACAATAAAATTTAGTTTATCTATAATAAAGGAATAGAGATCTTTGGTAAAAGACGGAATAGAGTGGAGAAAATGAAATGAGGTAGTCCCAGTGCTTTAATGGGAGAAGGGAAAGTGGAAGAAGATGATTAATAAATTTACAGTTTTATCTAAATTATTTTTTTACAGAACTTTAGCCATGCATTACTTTATGTTGGTGTGATGAGGGCTAGAATTTTATAATATAGCATATATTTTTTGGCAAAGTTGATATGTTTCTTAAATACACATATGTGCTTTTTACACAAAAACTAATTGTATTAAAGTACTTTGTTAAGCCATATTTATACATATTTGGCCATTTATATGTGACAGAGCATATTATAGCAATTTATTGGTCATATTCGTCATATTTTCGCTTTTTTAAGAAGTAAAGAAGTTTTATTGTACAATTTCTTTCTTCTGTGTTTATTTGAGATGTTAAATTTCTCAGAATTTTTTTTCTTGTAAAATCTATCTTCCTCTCCTATTTTGTTTCAATTCACAGTATGGACTTTTCCCTTATGTATATACCTGAGCAAATATTTATGTACTGTCTTGCAACAAACAGGTAGCTGCTGATAATTTTAATAAAATAAAAAGCATGCTACAATGTCAAATTCCACACTTTAGTTTGCTTCTCATTTGCATTTTATTCTTAAATAAATAGTTAATTGACATAAACTGATTTACTACTTGATTTTAAAACTGAAATTATCACATAATTATAATATTATTATGTCATATTTTTTATGTTACAGTGCATATTTTTGTGAATTTTAGGTCATAACTTCATTTTTTTTATATTTCAGTGGTTTTTGGGCCATAAAATTCTTAGCCCTAGTGATGAATATTTGATTTACTTTCACACAATATAGGTTTATAGGGAACATGAAGTAGAGTAACTTTTTGCTTTAATGTTTGATGAATTAAAATTAAAGAGATGAAATAAAATAAACATCCGTTATCAATATAATATGAAAAATCACTATTCACATACAAGCCATATGTAAGCAATAGTTAGCACAATTAAAGAGAACAATTTCTGCCTCAACTAGGATTTCAACCCTAGCCCTCCAGCTTTATGTTGCTGGTGTTCTACCATTAAGGTACTGGACCTGCACATTTTTTTCACTCTGTAGTCCCTGTAGTAATGAAACTTTATTCACAATATAATGTTCATATTCATTGCAAATTAAGACATTTTGTTTATATTTAGACAATGTATTGCAATTGTGATTCAAGTGCCAAAATTACATTTTGTATATATTTTGGACAATGTTTAGCTATAGTGTCAAAATTACAAATAGATAACCGATTAGTTGTATCATAAGTAATGTCACGAGTGATTTTCAAATCATCGATAAATTCACGAATCACTTTGTGACACTTTGTGACTCGTGAATTTATCTACATGATTTGAAAATCAAGAGTGGCATTTGCTAGGACTCTTTAACAAATAAAATAAAGCTGTTTACTCAAAAATTATTATTTAAATATAGTTAGCAGTATTTTAAAATATTTGTATATTTAATGTAAATGACAATGTTTGAAAACAAAACAGAAATGTGTGGTTATGTTTCATTTGTTTATTCGCTGCAACTTTATCATATTATTTATTGCCAAATAGGATCACAATATTGTAAGGATGCACTTTAGTAGAGAAAAATGAAACATATCAAACTGTATGTTATAACAACATTATAGGTTATTAATTTTTTTTTTAGTAAACAACTCAGTAAAATCATTATTTAAAAACACAATTATTGAACACACAGTTACCAAATGTGTAGTTCGAAGGAATCTGTTCATTATTTGCTATATTCAATGTATTTGTTGGAGAGTCAGTCACTGCAAAATAATGCTCTGTGCTGTTCAGAATATTAAAAAGGTGGAGCTTTCTTTATCACAAAAGCAGGAGCTGGTGAATATAATTTGATAAAGAGTGAGGTGAAACATGACTGTCATTGATTGTAAAACAAAATTCATCAAAACGTGATTGGCATTGACTCCCATTTGGGGCATGAGTTAAATAATCATAAAGACAGAATATGGTGCTTGATTTAACTTTTGTTAGAAAGCAGCAGATTGCATAATTTTCTTGAATACTTTCTGCTAAATTAGAATACTGTAGACCTTTATGGATGCTCTGAGGTGGTTATCTCAATATTTGCATTTTGACACTTGGATCACTATTACTAAACACAGTCCATTTATCCCAACAAATTCACATTTAAAATCTATACACCTATATTGCTTCCAACTTGAATGCATTATATTATTTATAACTGTACAAGACTCTAGCTATAGGTAGCATAATTCCATTATCCTGGCCATACAATGCAGTATAATTACAATGCAATATGATAAATTATTAGTTTGTTAATTGTGTAATTTTATGGTTATTTTTATTATTATATTATTATTGATAAATTTTATTATTGTATAAGAGAAAAAATTATGTTTAGATTGGAGTGCTCAGGTAGTCCTGATTTAAACCCCAGTCTGACCGTATATTTTTCTCTCAAAATATAATTTATTATTGTTATTTGTTCTCAGTGATGTGGCATAATTACTTTGAACATTTCAGTCATGTTGGCAGATACACTCACACACATTCAATATATGTGTGTATATATATATATGTATGTAAAAATTTCACCTGCTTAGAACCAGGTTCTTGTAACTCGACTTAAAAAAAAATTCTATCCATAATGTTCTTATCAATTTCACACATAAATAAATAAAATGAATCTGTTTAACTTTCACAGGGAAAAAACACTATGAGGTTTAATTTAAGATTAATTCTTAAATTAATGTTTTTATTACCTCACCTCATATCCTTTTTCTTCTAGACACAGTTTCGGAGCTTATCTCCATCATCAGTAACCTCTAGTTGACCATTGTTATGTCGTTTCTTGGAGGTTTTCTTCTTCCATTCCGCCAAGAAATGACATAACAATGGTCGACTAGAGGCTACTGATGATGGAGATAAGCTCTGAAACTGCAGTCTAGAAGAAAAAGGATATGAGGTGAGGATTAAAAATATTAATTTAATTCTTAAGATGAATCTGGTACATCTTAACTCATAAATATTTGTGTTTCAATGTTTTTATTGAACATATTAATATTATTTTTATTTTATTTTATGCAAATACAAGTATCATAATAAAGAGCGGAAATATAAAATTGAAATATAAAATCATAATAAATCAAGGATTATGACAAGGATGCCCTCTTTCACCCACTCTCTTCAATTTATATAGTGACAAAGTTGTCACAAAAGGCAAGTAACTTTATATTCTATAATCGATACAGAAGCTAGTCTAATCAAACACACAGATAAACAAAAAGAACTCACAGTCTGGGAAAAAAATCCACATCCAAAAAAAACAAAAAAAGATAAACTCATGAATTTTGCAACTCCTGCAAATTTTGATCTGATCCAGAGGTTCATCGGTCCACCGATAGAAGTAAGAAGAAAACCATCAAGAAATGACATAACACTGGTCGACCAGAGGCTACTGATGATGGAGATAAGCTCCAAGACTGCAGTCTAGAAGAAAAAGGATATGAGATGAGGTAATAAAAACATTAATATAATTCTTAATAAAATCCATGTTGACACGCTCATATTTGCTGATGATCAGGCTATAATGGCTTTTCACAGAATGACTTACAAAGAGCAATTTTTAAATTAAATAATAATGCACAAGATTACAACCTAGAAATTTCTTCAACAAAAACTAAAGTAATGGCCCAGTGTGGCAAGAAATGGAAAGAACAAAAATAGTACTAAATGACAAAACGCTAGAACAAGTAAAAGATTTCAATTATCTAAGTGTATCTTCAGGTTGTAATAGAGAAAAAGACATAAATAATAAATTACAAATATTTCAATATTTACGTGGCACTGGGAAAGAAAGTAAGAAAAGAAACACATTTAAAATTTTATAAAGTATTGGCTAAACCTGCAATATTGTATGGCTCAGAAAAATGGACTCTGAATAAACAGTCAATTAAAGGAATATAGAAGCAGCAGTAATGAAATATTTACAATTTGTGGCAGGATATACTTTAATGGATAAAAAACAGAGTGAAGATGTCCGTAAAGAACCCTACAAATATTCAGTTTGACAGATAAAATAGAAGAGTATAGGAGAAAATGGTATGAACATGTCTGCAGAATGGATACCAACAGATTGCCTAGGAAACGTCTGAACTGTCAACCAAGAGGAGGAAAAAGAGATCGGGACGCCCATGAAAGAGATGGACACAGCAGCTATAATACTTGGAGCCGGAACGCACCAAAAAGGTTTAATTCCTGCAAGAAGAAGAAGAAGAAGAAGAATGTTTTTATTATTCACTTCATACATCTCAATAATGGATAAATTATATTTGAAAAGAAAAGTTATAAGAGAAAGATTTGCATTTAGATCGGAGTTGCTCATATAGCTCACTTGGTAGAGCATTCACCTAGTGTATGAAAGGTCCTGGATTCTAACCCCAGTCTGAGTGTATAATTTTTCGCTACAAATGTAATTTGTGTTTCATTTGACATGATATAATCGTCAGCTTGTCCAGACTGTTGAATTTTATGTTATCAGCCCTGGATGTCAACTCCCCCTCCATCTTTTGGTTGATCAAAGAACTTGTCAATCAAATCTTTTCCCCCAGGAATTTCAAAATTCATAATTCTGTTTTTATTCTACTCCAAAAAAAAAAAAATCCAAGTGCGACAGGCCTAGAATGCCCTTGGCCTAAATGCCAGCTGCTGGCTTCACATCCACATGTGTTAATCACATAGGTAGATGATCATCTAGCCAGTGTAGGGGTGACATGTGGTCAACATGTCGGGTCCCCTAGCCATTATAGCTGGTCTTCTCAACCTGGAGTCACTACTTAGGGTAGCTACCCAAATGCCTCATGATGCTGGGTGAGTACCAGTCCCATACTGGCCAAAATTCCATGAGAAAATTTCTTTCCCCATAGGAACTCAAACCAGCGCAAGTCACATAGCTCTATGCCAAGGCTTTTTGTCTTAACCACTCAGCTATGGCGCTAAAGATAAAGCAATCCCACTACAGGCCTCAGGAGGCCCTTGGGGTAGTAGGAGGTTAAGGCTTCCACTTTTTCTGGATAATCAGCCCTGCATGATGGCCGCCTTTACCCCCAGAACAAGCGTCCGGTACTCATTTCAGTTAGAGAATGAGTCGACCCCAGGGCCATAGTGCCGCCAGATGGTTTGGGTCAGTTTAAAAATCCTGACCTCACTGGGACTCGAACCCTCGACTTTCTGGCTTGTAACGTAGTGCCTTAATCACATTTTTATTCTACTGGATGTATAAAAATAATGTAATAAAAATAGGACTATGAATTTTGAAATTCCCGGGGGAAAGATTTGATTGACAAGTTCTTCGGTCAACCAAAAGCTGAAGGGGGAGTCGACATCTGGGGCATCAACATAAAATTCAGCAGTCTGGACAAGCTGATGTTAATGTGCATAGCATTTCGAAACATGTCAAATGAAACACAAATATTTATGAGGTAAGATATTCCAGATTCATCTTATTTACTAAGAAGAACCTCATAATGTTATTTCCTACATAATTTATTAATTCACGCATAAAATTGTAAATTTTGTGCTCAGAAAGTGTTAAACTCTTTTCTTCAAAACTGTGCTATTATTGTGAATTAGATGGTATCTAAAACTTAATTGTGCTCTCCTGAAAAATTAAAAAAAAATAGAGGTAAACCAACCTAGTTCTAAGAAGGTGATTTATAGATTTAGAAGGTTAAAATATTGGCGTACCTTAATAATAATTAGTTCTAGATATGCCTATGATCCTTATGGCGGGATTATGATCAACATTGAGTTACATTTGAGTTTGTTCATTTTATCAAATACACCTTCCACGTATCATATGTTGTTGTTTTCAAATGCTGGGCCTTGGCAACGAAGCCATTAGCGTTCTTGCTCTCCAATATTTCTCTATGGTGGATCCAACAGGTAATACTTCACAGGTTTGTAGATGTTCTTCGTTCATTTCTTCGTCTTTGTTGCATAGAGGACAATTTGGATTCGTGTAGATTCCTATTTTATATAAATGTTTGGCCAAATAGTCATGTTCTGTAAGCAGTCTAAATTTTGCTACTGTAGTTTTACGTGGAATTTCTGGAATAATATTTGACTTCTTTACTAAAATATTCCATTTTTTGTCTTTGGTTTTATTACATACGTTTTGGTTTTGTTTGGTTTTATATTTGTTTTTAATTATTCTTTTTATGGATGTGAAAGGTAAGCTTATAGAAGTATTCTGAATTAGATTGGAGCCTTTTTTGGCAAGAAAATCAGCAGTGTCATTTCTAGCAATTTCACAATGTGCAGGTATCCATTGCAATTGAATTCTTTTCTGTAGTTTTTGAAGTTGTTGAATCATTTTGTAGCACTCTTTAATTTGTATTGACTTCATTTTGTGTGAATTTATTGCATATATTGCTGCCTTAGAATCAGAGAGTATGACAACATTTTGAAATTTATTTATTCTGTATAGTAATTGTTGGAGTGAAATATGAATAGCCGTTACTTCCGCATCAAAATTTGTTGTGTGGTATCCTGCTGGTTGATAAAATGAAAATAATGCACATGTAATTCCTGATCCTGAGTTGTTATCAATAGTAGATCCATCTGTGTACCACGTATCATATTATGATATACATTTGCAGGGTATAGCGCATGATGGCATTGATGTACGTTGCCAAAGTCAAGCTTCAACAAATGCAAACATAATGTCATATCATATTGACTAAGGCTTTCACGACTGGAGTTACTATGATGATCTTGCAGAAGATTTCCAGGCTGTAGGCCGTGGTTTCTTGGCCTGAAGTTCCCCGATGTTTCTCAAGACAACCCTTGAGGATGCCAGACGCAGTCTCTGGCGAAATGTCAGGGAACTTCAAGCCTGGAAATCTTCTGCAAGATCATCATAACGTCATATCGTTCAAATCACATGACGTCAGCAGTTCCTGCATTTCATTTGTTTCTAGCTGATTGTTGTTGGCCTTTTTGGAGCCAATAAATTACAATATTTTGATATTTTAATATTTATATCAACATGAGAGGCGATGTGCTTATTGAGTTTGTGCGATCACACTAATTTATATACAAGAAAATCATCCAGAATATAAAAACAAAGGAAAAAAGGAAGCTATTTGGATAGAAACAGGAAACATTTTATAGTATAAGTACTGCCATAATATGTCTATTAACCATATATAACTTTAACATATTCCCCTTCTTTAAATTCAGTACATAAAAATGCAAATAAATCAGAGTAAGTTCTTTAAACTGACAACAGAGCGAGCTAGCAGCCATAAACATCAATGAACACTTATGTTCATGATACACTTATTCGAATTATGTGTTGTAGCTTGCCCTCTCAGCGTAGTGTAATGCAATGCATGATCGTAATCCCGCCATAATCTGCCAGCAGGCTTTACTTCCAATTATATGAAATTCTCAAAATACATGACAACAATTGTGATGGCATCAAATTTGTCATCTAATGAATGAAAGATGGAAAATGGCAATTTCTACTATAAAAAAAGTAATCAGCTAAGATAATAAAATCCAAGACAAAACTCTTAGTCCAACAGTGTATTTTCATTAAAACAGAAGCTAAATAAGGGAAATTATAGGTTAATTTCTTTTAATTTTAGCCATGAAAATAGCAATGCATTCATATTCATTCAAAGTTACAGTAGTTCTTTTTCAGAACACACATCATACATGTTTCAATACTCAAATCATTTTGCCAATTTGGCTTTTCTAATGAAGAATGTAACTATTAAATTTTATGTTAAAAATATATAAATTTGATTATACATAATTATTATGATTTATATATTTAAATCCAAAATTCATTTTCCCTATCCATCATCATCATGTATGGCATGACAGCCCATTTTGGGCCTAGCCTTCCTCAGAATGTCCTTCCAGACTTCTCCATTTGCTGCTAAATTCTTCCAATTTCTAATGTTACTAATTCTAATATCCTGCAAGGCATCATCCTCCCATCTTAATTAGTCTTCCACCTTTTCTGGTTTGTAATGGTTGTGCCATATGGATCTTTTTAACAGTTTTATTATTATCCATACATATCAAATGTCCATCCCAGGCCAGTCCATTAATTTTATGTACTTCACTAAATTGGGTTTCTTATATAATTCATACAATTCACAATTTCTTCTCCAAATATCTCCTTCTTTCACAGCCCCAAAAATAACTCTTAATATCTTTCTTTCAAAAGTAGCCAGAGATTTCTCATCTGACTTTAAAAGAGTCCAAGTTTCTGATGCATACGTAATTACTGGTCTTATTAGAGTTTTATAAATCAGTAACTTAGTTTCCCTATCCATCATACTCTTTATTATGTCCTCCTTGTGGAAGTCAATTCCAAATGAACATCAGTAATGACATGCCTCATCTAACAAGAGGTTGTGATTTTGCCCGTCACTCGTGATTTTGTCTAACTCAACTTCACGTTGGATTTGGAGTCACTATTTAGCGAATAATGTAACATTAGAAGCTAAAATAATGATCCAACCATAGTAATTCTGCCCGAGAACAGGTCTTTTACTGCAATCATAGAGCATTTTCATGCTATGCTTTGCAGCTTTACTAAAGAATTATAGGTGTGTTAGCTTCCTGTTGCTTTCCACACTGGTGAAGGATGGTGATGATAATGATAAGGATGACGATGATGGCTGGATGATTTTTGAGGACCGTTGGGCCCTAAGCTTGCTGACATTTGTCTTACAGGTGAGGAAAAACCCCGAAAAAACCTCACCCAGAAACTTGTCCTGACCAGGGATCAAACCTGGGCCCGCTGCGTGACAAGGCAGCATGCTACCTCGAGACCACAGCGGTGGACAAATAATTATCCATCCAGCCATAGTAATTCTGCCCGAGGGCAGGTCTTTTCACTGCAATCATAGCATTTTCATGCTATGCTTTGCAGCTTTACTAGGAAATTGTAGTTGTGGTGGCTTCCCATTGCTTTCCATACCGGTGAAGGATGATGATGATGGCCATATGATTTCGGGGACCGTTTGGGCCTTAATGTTCTCCTGACATTTGTCTTATAGGTGAGGAAAAACCCCAATAAAAACCTCACCCAGAAAAACTGTCTCGACCAGGGATCGAACCCAGGCCCGCTGTGTGACAAGGCAGCACGCTACCTCGAGACCACAGCGGTGGAATGTTTAATATTTACCAAATGTGTGGGTTATGTATTCCGATCTTACTTCCGGGTGATTTCTAAGCCGGCTGTAGAGTTATAAATAGCATATCTTTACTGTTAAATACCTTTGGGCTTGAAAAAATCAATAACATATGATTGTATAAGAAATAAAAAATTAACACTAATGCAGTTCATTATACAACATTTAATAAATTTGTTAGAGCAATCTTTCTTTTTTTCTGGTAATTTTTTAAGTTGTTTTCTTTTGGTATTTCTTGCTGTGCCATATCGATCATACATTGTTCAATTGATATCTTTGTCAAGTTTTATTGCAGAAATATCTCTCATTACGAACAGGAAGAGGCACGATTATCGATCTATGAATTAAATAGTCTCTATAATTAACAATAGAAGAAGTGATTTGTACTTAGTAAAACTAAAACTATAAGAAGTAGAAGATTGGGTAGATTTGTGCAAGACAGAGTAACCAGGTCTAGAAAGATGTATGGGAAAATGGCTGGGATTGTAACATGGTATTAGAGATCAATAGAGACTAGTGGAAGATTCTTTGTAAAATTAACTATCCAACTCACTGGGGTTATTGCGTCTTGAAGTTCGAGCAGACATGAAGATAAACTCTTTATACATCCCTATACTGAGCTAATATTTTCTAATCATTCCCTGTATAATTCACTTCCCTCAAATCATTGATAATGTTATTCTCCCACTTCATTCTTGGCCTACCTAACGGTACTTTCTCTCTGGTTTTCTTACAGTTCATTTCCATGGCCTTTCATTTCCCCATGTTATATGTCCTGTCCATCACAGTCTACAAGAGTTAACTCTTCTTATTACATCTGGTTTCCCACAAAGACCATGTAGTTCCCTATTATGAAATTTTCCCTATTCTCCTGTTGGTGCAAAAAAAGGTAGTTCTCCAACAAACCATGTATTAGCAACTGACCAAAATTTAACTGTTCATCTAATTAATTGATCTCCTATAAAGGAGGAGAATCAAAATTTTCCCTAAAAACAAAAATTTATTTTTCTATAAATTATAAATCTACATAAATTAGTCTTCTAGGAAAAAAAATCCCCGTTAGGACAAATGTGGGTAATTGGAACACAGTTTTAAAAGAAAATTCAATTTATAATACCTTCACTACAAAAACTATATTTATCGTGTCATTCCTAGCTATTACACAGCTTTAAAAGAAGAATTTTATATTAATAGAAACCAATGGAAGATATAACTTGTACCTTCCAAAATCATAGGGAAGAGATAGGTAGACCTCTTACAAGTTGGAGAGATAAACAGGGAAAAGACTAGAATTGAATAAGCTTTACATATAAATAACCCACTGAAGTTGAAACATATTTTGAAGAGGATTACGTAGAACTCATACAAGATGGAGTGACCAAATGAAGAGAAACTTTACAGAGAAAAGACTGGTAGTTTAAAAGAAGAATATAGACAGATAAACACCAATGGAAGATATTTTGTATCTGCAGAATCATATGGAAGAGAACATTATGTATCATAAAATTACAATAAGAAGTAACATTATGAGGTTCTTCTTAATAAATAAAGTGAGTATGTTGCATCTTACCTCATAAAAATTGAGTTTTCATATTCTTCTTCTTTAAAAAGTTCCTCCATTCTACTGTGATATTCCACTTCGTCTAATATTCCTATGTGGTTCCCTTTGCCGGATTTTGTGTAAACCAAATTTTTATTGTCTATGTTCCTAAGTGTTTTTATATCTTTCTGGCACATTGGGATTTTTGTTGTGTTTTTAATTTTCCTTAAAACCACCCTGCGTTCTTTCCTCATGAGTCTTCTATTTCTAACCCTTGGATCGAAATTTCTACATCAGCTACATAATCTTTTATTTCAATAAAATAATTAACTGTTATTTTTAGGCCCTTTTCTAAAAATTGGATTTCTACATGGCTAAATGTTACTAAAATATTAAAATATAAAATTAGTACCTAATAAATCAGTCGCCCTAAAATTGTTAAAATTGTAATTTTAATTTGTCATTACATAACTTCATCCCTCAGGGGTCCCCATCTAGGTGCCCAAGCTGAGCAAAACATTGCTTTCACTTACTTGTGTTTTGCTCCTTACTTTTATCTTTAACCGATCTGGTATTTCTTCCTTTCTTCCACTTACATATACCAGACTCTTTTAACTTTACTATCTAACCTCTCTTGGTTAACTCTTGTTTTTTTCGACCCCGACGCTATTAGGACATCCAAGGGCTAGGGAGTCTTTCCTTTCTTCCATTTCTTCTTTCCTTTATTTTCTTTTCTTCTCCAGAAAAGCCTGACCAGAGGCTATAAGACGGCAGCCCCATCACTGGTCTTGCCTTCCTTTGGCCAGCAACCAATCAAAGGGACTATTATTATGCTTTCAAGTCTTATACAAGAATTTCCCGGAAGGACGCTGGAGGGAAAATTTTCTTTAGGATCGTAACAGGCCTTGGCCTAATACTTGGAAGGAAGAAGAAGATTACATAACTTCAATGGTGCTTTAAAATTAATTTTAGAAGTATTGATTATAATTTCTGTTGACAAATTTTTCATATAGTTTCCTATTGAGTAATTTTTCATTTTGATTTTAGATTTAATTTGTTTCTTTTGTGGATTCTTAATATTCTTTCCTTTCCTTGTTTTCTGAATTAAATTTTTTATTTTCTCTTTTTGTTTTTCAATTTTTCTCCCCATAGTTCTGTTTAGTTTGTTGTGAAAATTCCTTTCCAAATTTTTCCAAATGATGTTTCCTAAATGTTTAGAAAGTTTGGTGTGCGATAGGTAATTTCAACATCCAAGTTGTTAATTACTGCATCATGTTTATTTCTCTCCACTTTTAGTAATTTATTTTCCAAAATGTTTGTTCTTTGGTGCATTGGATGCCTTGACTAAAAGTACTCCATTTTTACGAGGTAAGATGCAACATCATCATCATCATCCTCTTATCGTGTCCTTTCGGAAGGTCAATTCCAAATATGCCTCCAACCATCTCTATCTTCCCATTCTTTCCTTCTTTTTAGTTCTTCCCAGTTGTATCCTCTTTCTTGTAAACTTTTCTTCACTAGGTTAATCCATCTTTCTCGTGATCGTTTTCCTTGTATCTTGAGATATAATAGTCTTTGTGGTAGTCTTTCCTTTTCCATTCTTTGTAAATGTCCAAACCATTTTAGTCTGTTATTTTCTATGTCTGTTGTTAGTTTTTCTACATTTAGTGTCTCCCTAGATGCAACAGACTCATCTTGTTTATTAACATTATGTATACAAATGAGTTGGAGAAAATGCTCAACATCTCTCCTCATAAAGTTGTGTATCTTCACGATACCAATTTTAAAAGTATAATTTTACTTCCATCATCAGTCAAATTCCAACATCTTCTGAACTGCCATCTGGCGTTGATTTTATGAACTTGGAGATCAAATTATTATCATCGGGAATTTCAAATTTCATGGCCTTATATTTATTCTTCTGAACGTATATATTTTCACAAACTGTTAATTCCAAAGGTTTCTCTAAATGTTTTTAAAAGTTTAGTTTCTCTTCCAATTTTGTGATTCTTTAGTAAACTATGAGCTGCAATTGCTGATTTTTCAATGTCACCATTTTTAATATAACTAAAGTGCTCTTATGCATGAGTTTGTAAATTCCTTTTAGTTTTCCCTGTATATATTTTCTTGCAGTCATTGTAGCTAATTTAATAAATTCCAGATTTTTTACTATCTGGGACATTAACTTTTTTACTAGTTATTAGTAGATTATCCAGACTATCTGTTAATCGGTGCTAATGTAAAATTGAATTTGTTAAATATTTTTTTTAATTTTCTGTGTGTCCCAGGATGGTAAGTAATTTTCTTGAATTGTTTCTTTTCTTTTGAATCAGGTTGTAGGCTGGTGTATTCTTTAATTCTAAAAGAGATAAAAAAAAAAAGACTTAAAGAATACACCACTCTACAACCTGTTTCAAAACAAAAAATCAATTCAGGAAAATTACTTACCATCCTGATCTGTGTGTGGCAACCTCTGTTATCTTGAGGAAGGAAATTCCAGGAGTGAGCAGAGGGTATACTGTGAAAAAGGTAGAATAAGAGGAAGTGCTATAAAGAGGGATTGTTAGCAGACTGTTATCTTGTGACCTAGTGTCAATATTGTGGTAAGAAGACAACTTCTCAAATCTTGTCGCCAGGTAACTAGGAGTGTAGGAATTCAGAAGCTTAAAAAAAGTGAAAAAGAGTTCACCAATAATTGTTAAAATATTTGCATTATGGTGAATAGACAAGAAGAAACTGATATAAATAAAGAATGGGAGGTTATAAGAGATACTATTAAATTGTCAGCATCAGAAAGCATTGGTTGTTTAAAAAAGAGGCAAAACAAGAAATGGTTTGATGAGGAATGTGCTGACATTGTAAAGAAAAGAAAGCTAGCAAAAATGAAATGGTTACACGAGCCAAATGAGGTAAATTTAGAGCAATTGGGTAGTATTAGACGGGAAACCACCAAGCTACTAAAGAGTAAAAAGAGGGAATATTTGAGAGAGAAGATTAATGATCTTGAAATTAATGCAAAAAATAGGAACATTAGAGAATTATATCAGGGAATTAGTATAGAGAAGAAAGGGTTTCAGGCTAGAACAAACATAATTCGGAATGAAAATGGGGATATGATTGCAGATTCCAGGAGTATGTTAAATAGATGGAAAAGTTACTTTAATCAGCTATTAAATGTACATACAGAACGGGACATTGAGGAGGATAATTTACAGACAGCAGAAATGCTAGTCGCAGAGCCAAGTGCATTAGAGGTTGAAATGGCGATAGAAAAATTGAAGATGTATAAAGCATCAGGTTCAGATGAGATCCCAGCAGAACTGATAAAATCAGGGGGAGAAAAATTAATGGACAAGATACGCTGGTTGCTTAGTATGATTTGGGAAAAAGAAGCTCTTCCAGATGAATGGAAGGAATCAATTATCATACCAATTTATAAGAAAGGAGATAAAACTGATTGCAACAACTACAGGGGCATCTCATTACTTTCAACTTCTTACAAAATTCTAAGAAATATATTAGTAAGCAGACTTACTCCCTATATTGATGACATTCTAGGAGATCATCAATGTGGATTTAGAAGAAGCAGGTCTACAACAGATCAGATTTTTAGTATAAGACAGATTTTAGAAAAGAAATGGAAATATAATGGTACTGTACATCAACTATATGTAGACTTCAAAAAAGCATATGATTCAATTAAGAGGGAGAAGTTATATAGTATCCTGCTGGAGTTCAGAATTCCTAAAAAGTTAGTTAGAATTATATGAATGTGTCTAAATGGCACAAAGAGTAGGGTGCGTGTAGGCAAACTGTTTTCGGACACTTTTGAAATCCAGAATGGGTTGAAGCAAGGAGATGCACTATCTCCTCTACTATTTAATTTTGTACTAGATCATGCCATTAAATCTTTAGAGAATGAGGAAGGCTTATAACTCAATGGTATTAATAAGCTGTTAGTTTATGCTGATGATGTAGTATTGTTGGCCGATAGCGAGGAGATACTAAAGGACAACATGCACACACTATTGAGTAACACTAAGAAATTAGGACTGGAAATAAATATCAATAAAACTAAATATATGGTCACACTAGAAATCTATTAATTAATGGAAATGGACAGCTAATGACAAATGAGGGAAATTTTGAGGAAGTGACTGAATTCAAATACCTAGGAACAATAATCACAAATAGGAATGAGATGCACAAAGAAATTAAACATAGGCTCAATTCTGGAAATGCATGCTATTATGCATTGCAGAGACTCTTGATGTCCCAACTCCTTTCAAAAAACGTTAAACTGAAAATATATAAAACTATTATTCTACCAGTTATATTATATGGGTGCGAAACATGGACTCTTACTTTAAGAGAGGAAAGGAGATTACAAGTATTTGAGAATAAAGTACTTAGGAAAATTTTTGGACCAAAGAGAGATGAGCAGACAGGTGAATGGAGAAGACTACATAACAATGAACTACATGGTCTTTACAGGAAGCCAGATATAATAAGAACAGTTAAGTCTCGTAGACTGCGATGGGCAGGACATGTTGCACGTATGGGGAATGAAAGACTTGCATGGAAGCTTCTTGTAGGAAAGCCAGAGGAAAAACGCCCAGTTGGTAGACCAAGAATGAGGTGGGAGAATAACATTAACTATGATTTGAGGGAAGTAGATTATACAGGGAATGATTGGAAAGCATTAGCTCAGGATAGGGATGTATGTAGAGCTTATGTCCATGCGGCCATGAACCTACGGGTTCGATAGTGCCAGTGAGTAAGTAAGTAAGACAAACTCTCATAATTAGTAAAGACAGTGAAATGAAATGATAAGTCAATATCGAAGTTTGTTCCGTGAAGAATAGTTGCAGGAACAAAATTACAGGGAGTGGTCATAAAAAGTTTGTAATAATAATAATAATTTTATTTATTTATTTATATACAGATTTTCAATGTTTACATATATTTCTGTGCCTAAAGTTTTATTTTCCTTCTCTTCTTCTCTTGTTCTCATCCCAGTTCTTATTTCTTGCATCCATGAGTTTCGAGGTTTTTCTTTCTTCCAGATGGAGACCATTCCAATGTTTTTCAGGGTAAACTTTCTTCTTGCATTCGTCGTATATGTACATAACAATTTAATTACTTATATCTTATATGTCCACCACTGTGGTCTCAAGGTAGCATGCTGCCTTATCAAGCTTCGGTCGGGGCAACCTTCCTGGGGAGTTTTTCTGATGTTTTCCTCATCTATGAGACAAATGTCAGGAAGCTTTGAGACCCAAACGGTCCCCGAACATCATCTGGCCATCATTATCATCCCCTGTGTGAAAAGCAATGGGAAGCTGTCACACCTATAATTCCCTAGTAAAGCTGCAAAGTATAGCATGAAAATTCTATGATTGCAGTGAAGAACCTGCCCTAGGGCAGAACACTATAGAATAGAATATCTTATACAATCTACTATTGAACATTTAACATTATTTTTTTCTCATATGATTTTATTTCTTATTTTTTCCATTTTTAAACATCTTGGTGTTCTCCATAAGAAATCCATTTCCATCCACAAACATTTTTAAAAAAAATTTGTTGAATGTCAATACTTCAGCTACATATGTAACAGTACATAACAACAACAACAATAATAATAATAATGATAATAATAATAATAATAATAATAATAATAATGGTATATTTTACCTGATAGAATTAAGACTGTAAGATGTTCTCTTCTACTTCACCAGGGTAGAAGTATACAGATATTAACACTTATAAATAATAATCTACAGTTAAATTGCCCACAGCTGTGGTTTCGAGGTAACATGCTGCCTTGTTACGCAACAGGCTCCTGGGTGAGGATTTTTTGGGGTTTTTCCTCACCTGTAAGACAAATGTCAGGAAGCCTAGGGCCCAATGGTACCTGAAAATCATCCAGCCATCACCATCATCCTTATCATTATCATCATCATCCTTCACCAGTGTGGAAAGCAATGGGAAGCTACCATACCTATAATTCCCTAGTAAAGCTGCAAAGCATAGCATGAAAATGCTATGATTGCAGAGAAAGACCTGCCTCGGGCAGAATTGCTATGGATGGATGGACAGTTAAATTAACAGTACATAATAGGCCTACACAATGTACATAAGATAAAGAAAATACAAAATATATTAAAATAATTTTAATAATACTTTAATAAAATCTTTAATTTGATTAAATTATTAACTTGATAATGAAAGTGCAAAATATAAAACAATAATAAAAAAACGTAGAACTTGATTATATATTGTTTCAAAATATTCAGCAAGCTTGTTTTTTAACTATTTTTAAATTGTTCAGCCCTTGATATAGGGTGATGAGAAATCATCATCATCCGGTATCATGGCAGCTGCCTCCGTCTTCCAGAACCAAACACCATTCCTCTCTGTGCATCCATTGATCTTCCTCCATTCCTCTGATAACCATAGCCACTTGCACACCTATCCAGGTTTTCTTTGGTCTTCCTTTCTTTCTCCTTTCCATTGGGATCCATTTAATAATAAGTTTAGGCAATATTTGCTCTGGCAGTCTTTTGACATGACTATACCACTGTAATCTTTTCTTTTCTATAATGTCTGTGATGTCTGGCTCCTCTTGTACATAATTTCCCTTATTTATTTATTTTGTATTCTATCCATTCTAGGTTCACCGCTGTGGTCCCGAGGTAGCGTGCTGCCTTGTCATGCAGCGGGCCCGGGCTCGATCCCTGGTTGGGGCAGTTTTTCTGGGTGAGGTTTTTATCGGGGTTTTTCCTCACCTGTAAGACAAATGTCAGGAAAACTTTAAGGCCCAAACGGTCCCTGAAATCATATGGCCATCATCATCCTTATCATTATCATCCTTCACCGGTGTGGAAAGCAACGGGTAGCTACCACAGCTACAATTCCCTAGTAAAGCTGCAAAACATAGCATGAAAATGTTATGATTGCAGTGAAAGACCTGCCCTCGGGCAGAATTACTATGGATCCATTCTAGATTTTCCAGCTGATCTTGTTAAAACATCAATTTCTGTCCTTAAAATTCTTTTCATTTCCCTTGTAGGAATTTGCCACACTTCAGCACCATATTGTATGTTAACATTCTCTGAACTATGGTTTGATATATTTTTAATGTTCTATTTCTTTTGTAATATTTTTGTTCCACCAAATAGAGTTTAAAGCATTTATTGCTTGTTTTGTTTGTGCGATTCTATTTTTAATTTTCACTGTGTTATCACCTGAATAGTCTAATTTTGTTCCTAAATAAGTGCATTCAATACTACGTTTTAGTTCTTCTTTTGTCGAAATTTGATGATAAATAAGATAATTTATTTTCCCTAGGTCCGACCCATATGTCATGGTCTCCAGAGACCTTCGTGTTCATTTAGCAACCCTAAAAAAAAGATGGAAATAAAAAGCTTTGTATCTAAATAACCAATTGAATCTGAAACACATTTTGAAGATGATTTATGAACTTTTGGAACACTCTGTATATTGGTTTATTGACTTTGAATAGGGATAGTCATTGTGGCGCGCTCTGCGAGTTGTTAAAGCTGATAATGATAATGTTGACCATTCACATAAATTGTCACCAGTAACGATGTCACTTAATTACACGCTATTCCAAGCGTAAACAAATATGAACATCGTTTGACATGTGCTTTCCTCTCTTTTTTCTAGTGTTAATAGGCCACACGAATATAAACCACTGTTATTATGTGCAAGATCGTATTCTCCCGGGGCCGGTAGCCTAATTAACAAGTGTGTCCCTTTGCGTATATTAATAATCTTAAAAAGATTAGCTGGAGCAAAGTGGGGTAGTAATCGCCAGACTCTGAACACCACGTATAAAACATTCATCAAGCCAATACTTCTATACACAACGGGGAGGTAATAATCACAGCAAATAACTCGAACCTAAATCGCCTAGAAGTATGCCAAAATCAGGCTTTACGGCTTATAACTGCCGCAGCTAAGTCAACCCCGATCACAGCAATGCAAGCACTAACTCAGAACCCTCCAATATGTCTAACTTTAGAGGAACAGGCAATAACACAACATGAAAAAATGTTACGGTTAACAACATCAAAATGGGAAAAAAGACAGTTACAACCAACCAAGTTGAAAACACAAACAAGTTTCTTGTCCAAAGTAACGGAAATAAAAACAGATTTGAATCTTCCTAAATCTAAAGAAAATATTTTGATCAGAGAAAACCCTCTTGCTTTTGAACCAATTATCATTCAGCTAAATCTAGAAGAACCAGTTACAAAATCTAAAACTCCCACACCTGTACTAAAAGCTCTAGCATTAGAAGCTGTGAATAAGAGATATCCACCAGAAGAATGGTTACATGTCTACACAGATGGATCTACTATTGATAACAACTCAGGATCAGGAATTACATGTGCATTATTTTCATTTTATCAACCAGCAGCATACCACACAACAAATTTTGATGCGGAAGTAACAGCTATTCATATTTCACTCCAACAATTACTATACAGAATAAATAAATTTCAAAATGCTGTCATACTCTCTGATTCTAAGGCAGCAATATATGCAATAAATTCACACAAAATGATGTCAATACAAATTAAAGAGTGCTACAAAATGATTCAACAACTTCAAAAACTACAGAAAAGAATTCAATTGCAATGGATACCTGCACATTGTGGAATTGCTGGAAATGACACTGCTGATTTTCTTGCCAAAAAAGGCTCCAATCTAATTCAGAATACTTCTAAAAGCTTACCTTTCACATCCATAAAAAGAATAATTAAAAACAAATATAAAACCAAACAAAACCAAAACGTATGTAATAAAGCCAAAGACAAAAAATGGAATATTTTAGTAAAGAAGCCAAATATTATTCCAGAAATTCCACGTAAAACTACAGTAGCAAAATTTAGACTGCTTACAGAACATGACTATTTGGCCAAACATTTATATAAAATAGGAATCTACACGAATCCAGATTGCCCTCTATGCAACAAAGACGAAGAAATGAACGAAGAACATCTACAAACCTGTGAAGTATTACCTGTTGGATCCACCACAGAGAAATATTGGAGAGCAAGAACGCTAATGGCTTCATTGCCAAGGCCCAGCATTTGAAAACAACATAATATGGGATTAAACTTTGCATCCCGAGAACTTAGTGATGTAGTTCATAGACGTTGGGAGGTTGTACGTACCTATACTGTCTCGAGATCAATTTCATAGAATTATGATTTCGTAAAACCCGCCAAAGCCTGTCCCAAGCCAGGTTAGAAAAGGGCGAGGGGAAGGAGTAACAACTTCGTTAAAAAACCAGGGTTGAGTACAACCGGCTGATGGTATCCTGTGAGGGCCCCTTATGTAGGGTACAGATACTGCTGCCTTGCAGTTCGTTATTGGTTTGATAAGGGCTAGAGGAAGAAAACCTTGACCAAAAATCACCTGGTCCTCCAGGTTGGGGGTTGATGCATCAGGTCAGCTTCCTGTTCGTCAAAAAAACATAACAATGCTAAAAAGCCTAAAGATTTAAAGCCGGACGGAAATTAGTTATTCAATAGTAGATTATATAAGATATCCATCCATAGTAATTCTGTCCGAGGGCAGGCCTTACACTGCAATCATAGCATTTTCATGCTATGTTTTGCAACTTTACTACGGAATTATAGGGGACCGTTGGGCTATAAGCTTCCTGACATTTGTCTTACAGGTGACGAAAAAAACCTCACACAGGAGCCTGTCCCGACCGGGAATCGAACCCAGGTCCGCTGCGTGACAAGGCAGCACACTACCTCGAGACCACAGCGGTGGACATATAAGATATAAGCAATTAAATTGGTATGGGCAAGAAGAAAGGTTACCCAGGAAAACATTGGAATGGTGTCCACCTGGAAGAAGGAGGAATGCAAGAAACTCGTGGCTACAAGAAATAAGAACTGGAATGAGAACAAGATGACTGGAGGACGTGGAGTGGATGGATAGAGACGAGTGGAGAAGAAAAATAAAACTTTAGGCACAGAAAGATGTGCAAACATTAAAAATCTGTATATAAGTAAAAACAAAATTCATAATCAACCAGCCTCATGGGCTAGTGGTCAGTGTTTCTGACTACTGTTCACGAGGTCCCGGGTTCGATTCCCGGTCAAACCATAGGAACTTTTCCTTAAAGGGATTCATTCCTATGGTTGCCCATGGTCTGGAATTTAGGTTAAGAACTCTCCTGGTGCTTCATTATCATTTATCACCCATCATATCATCGGGGTAACGTAACTCCGCCTTCCAGGCGCCCAAACTTCAGAAGAGGGTTACAATTAAGCCAATGCTAGGAGAGTACACCAGAAATGTCGAAATTACAACCTGGGGCATTGAATAAAAAAGATGTTTTCGTAATAATACTAATTTCAGTTTTATAGGCCTGTATGTGTCAGTTAATGACAAATGAGGGAAAATTTGAGGAAGTGGCTGCATTTAAATACCTAGGAACAATAATTACAATAGGAATGAGATGCACGAAGGAAATAAACATAGGCTCAATTCTGGAAATGCATGCTATTATTCATTACAGAGACTCTGGTCGTCCCAACTTCTCTGAAAAAAAAAAGTTAAATTGAAAATATAATAAAACTGTTATTCTGCGAAATATGGACTCTTACTTTAAAGGAGGAGAAAAGGTTATGAGTAGGGAGCGGATTTTTATGTTCTAAAAGTTAAGATTGTAACATCGTATAGTGATAAAATTAATGTAATAAGCTCTCTACATCCAATCAACTGATTTTTTAAATCATATAACTTACAATGGACCTAAGGTTTCTTAATAATGTTTGTGTGGAATCTTGCATTATTACATCTGTATTACACATTCTACTTTTAAATTAAAAAAATAGTGGTCTATTTACATTATTTCTTTTTTAATTTAAAAGTAAGACATAAAATATAAATCTAATACCACACAAAAAATTATTGAGAAACAGTTTTGTAAGTTATATTATAAAAACAAGCAGTTGATTGGATATAAAGACTCATTAAACTAATTTTATCGCTATAGCTTGTTGCAATCTTAACTTTTAGAACATAATAATTCGCTCCCTAATTATTAGTATTTGAGAATAAAGTTTTCTGGAATATTTTTGGACAAAGAGAGATAAACAGACAGGCGAATATAGAAGGCTCACATAACAGCGAGTTACATGATCTTTGTAAGAAATCAGGTATATTAAGAACTCTTAAGTCTTGCAGACTGCGATGGGCAGAACATGTAGCACGAATAGGGAATGAAAGAAGGGTTTGGAAGATTCTTGAAGGAAACCAAAGGGAAAATTCCAAGTTGCTAGACCAAGATCGAGGGGGGGAAATAACATTAACAATGATTTGAGGGAAGTAGATTATACAGGGGATGATTGGAAAACATTAGGTCGGGTTAGGGATGTATGGAGAGCTTATGTCTGCGCTGCCATGGACCTAAGGTTTCGATAGTGCAAGCGAGCTATAGGAATATGGGAAGCATTACAAAATTTAAATGTTACTGGTTATCATAGCTGTAATAATATAATCATCTTTGGTGGCGCGACATCCCATTATGGGCCCTGATCTTTCTCAGAAGCTCCCTCCATATCCATAGCCAGTTTCACCTTATTTCTTTCTCCAATCTTCCCAACAACTTGAGAGATATAGTTATTCCATAATTCTCCTGTCTTCATATCCCTCTTCTCCCTTCCGGTATCAATGCAAATATTTTTACTTCTCTATCTTCATTCATTCTTCGCAGATGTCAACTCCATTTTAGCCTGTTATTTTTTATAAATTTGTCCAGATCAAGCTCTCCATACTTCCTATATAATTCAAAGTTGTATCTTCTCATTTGCCTTGCTCCATTTATTTCTCAAAAAAAAATAATCTCAGGATTCTGTCTTCTCCGTTTACCTGTCTGTTCATCTTTCTTTGGTCCAAAAATTTCTCCTAAGAACTTTATTCTCAAATACCCGTAATCTTTTATCTTCCCTTAAAGTACGAATCCATATTCGCACCCTTTTAATATAATTGGTAAAATAACAGTTTTATATATCTCCAGTTTAACGTTTTTTGAGAGAAGTTGGGACGACTGGAGTTCCTGTAATGTTTAATAGCATGCATTTCTAGAATTGACCCTAAGTTTAATTGCTTTATGCATCTCGTTCTTATTTCTAATTATTGACATGTCGCACCGCGGCAAGAATAACGCTTTTGATGGTAAAATTATTTTTGTAGATAATTCTAAAGAGATGGAGATGAATTTTTTGTTGACCACTTTAATTTTATCCCAAGCGTGTTGGAAATTATTTTTTTTTTCATTTTTTATTTCGGTTTTCTAATAAAGCGTGTTGTTTTAGTTTTTTAAAAGTATTATTATTTTTTTATTTCTAGTTTAATTAATTGTCATAAACCGGAATCCCATGAAAACTTAATTGCTTACAATATTTTTAGTGTCTAGGCACGAATATAATTATATATTTTTAAAATTATTATTATTATTATTATTATTATTATTATTATTATTATTATTATTATTATTATTATTATTATTATTATTATTATTATTATTATCTAATATTATTATAATATTTTTTAATATTTTAATATAGATACATAGTTACAGTTAATCGTATCCTTCTCATATTTTTGGATAAATTACAATATGGTAAGTTTACAAAATTGCCATTAATATTTTTACAGAATAACATAAAAATGTAAATATCTTTAAATTCGATACTATTGTAGTATGAGCTAAAAGTAATACTCTTCAAAAAAATCCTCCGGGCCGGATTAGAACCAGCGACCTATGGATTACTGAAATTATATACCACTACAGTCCACCGCTCTACCAACTGAGCTACCAAAAGATATAATATCAATTTCTTACAACTATGGACTAAAAATAAGTCCGCAACCTATTATACCGGTCTTTATATATTGTTGTCCTGATGATCCTGGCCAGGATCTTAGAAAAAATTATGAAATTATTATACTGCCATTGATCCTTTACAAGTATACAAAGTTTCAAGTCGATCCAATGTTTTTAAGTGGATGAAAATCGTGTTCAAAGATTCCGTTACATAGACAGATACAGGTCAAGCTAATATAAAGCGTGTAAAAATGGACGAATTTGAGTTAATCCCAATTCAAAACAACACAATTTGTTTAAACTATACAAAATAACTCAGTAACTGAATTCCTAACTAATCAAGGTACAATTTGCACATATAGCTATTCCTAAAACTATTGAACTGTGATGTAGGTGAACTTTTTTTTTTTCTGTATTGGAAAATGAGGTTATTTTGAGTTGTGACGTTATTCTTGCCGGGGTTTAATATGTAATAAATAAATAAATAAATAAAGCCTGATATGTCCCTTTAGGGCAAAGGCTTCCCTGTACAGGGGTTAAGCTCTATTTGAGAGTGTCACCCGGTGAGCTACTCCGTGGTGAGAAGTTGACTTGGATGTAGCACTTGGTTTGTATACACTGTCTGTTCTGTGATTAGTTAATACACAGTTGGCTCTCCATCGTTCTCCAGCTTTTCCTGCATCTGGCGACTCTGGACCATTGCGCCCCTGCTCGTTCTTTGAAGATGTCAGCCCATCGTCGGCTAGGTCTTCCGCGCTGTCTCTTGCCTGTGTACGGGTCCCACATGGTTGTTTTTATTGTCCACCTGTCGTCCTGTATTCTTGCGACGTGGCCTCCCCACTTCCATTTTTTCCTGATGGCTTGTTGTGCGGGATCAGTTGTTGAGGATATCGCTTGAAGTGTTGTATTCGAGATTCTGTCCTTCAGAGTTATGCCTAAGATTTTCCTCTCCATTTTCCTTTGGCATACTTGGAGCGTGTACTTCAGTTTGGCAGTAAGATTCCAAGTTTGGCAGCCATATAACAGTGTTGGAAGAACACAGGTTTGTAGTGTTTCCATTTTGAGTTTCCGGTTGAGTGAGTTGTCCAGCAGTATAAATTTCAGTGACCAGAACGCCTTCCAGGCGAGAGCTATTCTTCTACTTATTTCCTTCTCTACTTTCTGATGGAAGGAGAGTAGTTGTCCTAAGTATATGTACTCGCTTACATATTGAAGATCCATTCCATCGACTTTGATTGGGTTTTCCGGACCATTAGACATAATTTGTGTCTTGCTTTTGTTCATCGAAAGGCCTGCAATTTTGCTAGTTTCTGAGAACTCTTGTAGCATTGATTGGAGTTGTTTAGGGGATCTGGCGAACAATACCACGTCGTCAGCGAATCTTAAGTGGGTTTAATATGGTTTAATGAAAACTTTACACATTAACAGTTTTGTCCTTCTCGACACTAAATATGATCTCAAAAATGATCTTAATCCATATAATAATTTATTAGCAGCTAGAATGCGCTTCTGAATTTCAGTTTTAATAGCCTACTCTGTTTTTTCGTAGGTTTACAAAATTATTTACAGTTTGAATTTACATGAATTAATTTCTAGATGCATGGGATGTAACGAAACAATGCGGTGATATTCAGGTCTGAAGTAGGGTAATTCATTTTATTTTTGTTTATATGATATTTAGGGCAATCAAAGTCCTCTGCTACGATATAAAACCCCCATTATAAAATATGTGTTTGCAGCTTTACGTGCATTTATGGACTTTTGTGAAAATGCATCACAGGGGTCATTTATGAGGAGTCAGATGTTTGTTTTGTGGACAGATAATGCAACGTGCAGGTTGGGATCATTGATCCTGGCAGCAATGTGCTCTCTTAACCATACGGTGTTTTGTAAGTAGGCCCTATATGCTGTTTACACATACTTGTAATGTAGTGTGTATTTACTCCCCTCAGTCTAACTTTGATCTGTATAAAGTGTAGTGATGCCATTGTTCCATTTCTCTCACTTTGAGTAAAGAGTCCATTTTTTATCTTATTAACTTATTACGTTTTTGTTAAATTATGTGTTATTTTCTGTACCTTACAAGAAAACTATCAATCAATATATGTAGAAAACTATCTTGAAATTTTTCCCAGAGAAACTTTGGGATGTATCAAGGCAGGGTAAATATATATATATATATATATATATATATATGACATGATAAGAAAAATAAATGCCTGGACTGGATTCGACCCGGAACTCTGGGTTGGTACCCCGGCGTTTTATCCATTACATCACCAGACGAATCCAATTCAAACAGAATATATATATATATATATATATATATAAGAAAAATAAGTGTTTGAATTGGATTCGCCTGGTGGTGTAATGGATAACACGCTGGGGTACCAACCCAGAGTTCCGGGTTCGAATCTCGTCCAGGCATTTATTTTCTTATCATGTCGTATTAAGCTTGCATTGCTCAATGTTAAAAATTTAATTATAATATATATATATATATATATATATATATATATATACAGTATATATATATATATACTGTATATATATATATATACAGTAAAACCTTTCTATGAAGGAACATGATGGTTCCTTAAATATATTTCCGCCTTGGCAGTTTTCCTTCTTATAAAGAGTTCCCAAATTACAAGCAAACACAGCATAGTTTGCACGGCAATAGAAAACTACTTTATGACATAAAAACGAGAAGGAACTCAACTACAAGAATACTTCAATCGGACTGAAGAGTTTTCCAACTCCCTCGCAGGTTACGTAAGCAGGCAAAGAAAAGCGAGGGATTCCCCGCTGTCACATATAAGCTAAGGTATCTCCGCAATACAATGACAACATAAGAAGGTAAAACGATATAATGCAGAAGCGTCATATGCAGAATTTTCACGTGAGGTTATTAATATTGTAATTAGAACGTGCTTAGGAATAATTTTCCGTTTAACTGAGGTAAAAATTAACTATTGGTACTTTATTTAAAAACCATTCCGTTTCGCGTTATGAAGGTTTCCGGCTTATATATGACGATTTTACTATAAAATCGTATGGTTCTGGAGATTTTTTTCCGTCACTACAGGTTTCCTTCTTATAAAGGTTCCGCATGAGACAGGTTTTACTATATATATATATATATATATATATATCCTGTTTTTAAATGCAACACACATAAATCGTAGCCAGAATCTAGCAATGTCAACCCACTGAACGGAGGAGATGGACTACCTGCATGAGTAAGAGCGGAGTGAAGTGAGGTGGGATACTGCGCGGACGGCAGGTAGCGAGGGTTATCCAATCCTCTAATTCAGGTATTATGTTACTTCCCTATATTTTAAATGAGAGATTTGGCGCTGGACTTTTAGTGTCTCACAAATAAAAAAATTAAAGCAGATTTTTTTTTGGACATGGTCTTTGTACGTCACAACGCTTCTCCGGAAGAAATTTCAAATTAGGTTTTGGCATGCAGTGGTTGACAGTTCCCTTGTTAGTTTAATATCTCCTTTTGTAGGTCATTTTACGTGCCCCTTTCAATCGGCCCTTGTAGTGACACGATTTCTCGTCTGTCGGGAAAAGATTTTAAACTCTGGATCATTTACTGTACTCCAAGAGAAAGAAAGTCCTGAGTAGGAATGCGGCTGAGCCGAATGCCACGCGAGTCTATTTTACACTTCGAAAACATAGTTTGGCAATGCGTTGTAACATAACTGAAAACTAATATAACTAACTCACTAGCACTATCAAACCGTAAGTTGATGGTCGCGCGGACATAAGCCCTCCATACATCCCTATCGTCAGCTAATGTTTTCCCAATCGTCACTTGTATAATATACTTCCCTCAAATCATGGTTAATGTTATTCTCACACCTCATTCTTGGTCTATCAACTGGGCTTTTACTATATGATTTTCCTACAATAAGTTTCCATGCCCCTCTTTCATTCCCCATTCGTACCACATGTGTTGACCATCGCAATCTATGAGACTTGACTGTTCTTATTAGATCTGGTTTCCTATAAAGATCATGTAGCCCACTGTTATATAGTCTTCTCCATTCGCCTGTCTGTCTCTCTTTGGACTAATATAACAACTAAAACTAATACAACATTTAAAACTAGTGTGACGTCATATGAATTTAATAGTCAAATTAACACAATAAACCTTGGTGGTCGATAGCAGGCATCTGTACCAACTAATCGAATTTGTTGTGTATAGTACAATGAAACAACAATCGTCACGTCATCACTACGTATTCCAAGCGCGACAGGCCTAGATGACCCTTGGTCTACCAGCCGGCTGCTGTCCTCACATCCACATGTGTTAATCACAGATGTATACGATCAAAAGTCAGTGACGGGTGACATGTGGTCAGCATGTCGGGTTCCCCTGTCGTTATAGCTTATCTTCTCAACCTGGAGTCGCTACTCATTATAGCTATCCGAACGCTTCACGATGCTGGTTGGGCACCGGTCCCATACTGGCAGGAATTCCATGAGAAAATTTCTTCCCCCATAGAACCAGCGCAAGTCTCGTAGCTCTGCGCCAAGGCTTCTTGCTTTAACCACTCGGCTATGGCGCGGGACGCCACGTCATTACTAGCCAATGATATTCGAGGAATCCACTTGCATGCAAACTCAACATCCCCCGTTCCACACGCGAGGACCTTCACAGGGAGTACAGTACATACTCTTTTGACCGCACAAGAGCATGGAGAGTCTCCCTGGATGAGAGGTCAGGTAAACACCAGGACCACCTCCCTAGATAACACATACATTTATAACAAGACACGCCATTTGTTCATACATTCATGCTAAACAAGGCAAATATGATATGGATAATTGTGATGGCCAGATGGTGTTCGAGGACTCTATGTTTCCTGGCATTTGTGTTATAAGTGAGGAAAAACCCTTAGCCAGGAAACTTGAATAGGTCGAGAATCGAATCCGTGTCCGTTACGTAAGAGGCAACAATGATACCCCGAAACAATGGCGGCGGGCTTGTTACTTATGTTTTTTATCTGTGTAAAAAAGACGTAACCAATGCGAATACTCGTTCAAGATTAAGTGCGAAGCATTAAATTTTACATGCATTAAAATACAATCCAAATTTTACTTCCACCGTGAAAGTGTGACTATTTGTAGACATTATTTTTCTTGATATTTGATATTCTACCAGTTATATTATATGGATGTGAAACATTGACTCTTACTTTAAGAGAGGAAAGGAGATTACGAGTATCCGAGAATAAAGTTCTTAGGGAAATTGTTGGACCCAAGAGAGATGAACAGATGGATGAATGGAGAAGACTACATAACAGTGAACTACACGGTCTTTATAGGAAACCAGATGTAAAAAGAACAGTTAAGTCTCATAGACTGCGATGGGCGGGAGATGTGGCACGAATGGGGAATGAAAGACGTGCATGGACGCTTCTTGTAGGAAAACGCCCAGTTGGTAGAGCAAGAATGAGGTGGAAGAATAATATTAACCAAGATTTGAGAAAAGTAGATTATACAGGGAATGATTGGAAATCATTAGCTCAGGATAGGGAAGTATGGAGAGCTTATGTCCGCGCGGCCATGAAACTACGGGTTCGATAGTGCCAGTGAGTTTGTTAGTTAGTATTTTATTAACCTCTTTATTTTGTACGAGTAAGTTGTCTGCATGCCCTCCGGGTCTTACAAGGAACTTGACTCGTCAAGAGAGGATTTTCACCTGAATACATAGGTCTACCTCTATTTTTAACCACTCCCCGGATAAGGGATCATCTCAATACCGGGGTCACCTCTAAGATAACACAAAGACTTAAAAAAATACATATCTCATTCTCATACATTCGTATTAAAACAATGCGAATATGATATAGGTCATTATAATGTCCAGGTAGTGTCGCGGGACATTTATGTTTGTCTCCTGACATTTCTCTTACAGGTGAGAAAAATCTTCAAAAAAAAATCAGTCGGAAAATTATCCCGACCGGGGACGAACACGGACTAGCTATGTCTTAGATAACAATATTAGTCCTAGATCAAAACGGAAGTTTGGTAATGTCTTCATTAAATTAAATTATTTTTCTGCATAATTTAGAATTTTGTCTCAGATTGATTTATAAAAAAACAATAAAAATGTTAGGAAATATAAAAAGTCAAGAATTTGATTTTATTATAATAGCTCGGTAAGGTTTGCATAATGTATTTTCAAAGATTTAATTTCTAGTTTAAAACATCCAAATAGCTATTTGTATGCTCAGTTAGATTTAATTTTAAATTATAAATACCTTTAAATGAAAAATGTTGTCTGGATTTTTAATGAAACTCTATTTAAAGACAACTGGATTGTTTTGAGACATAACTAAATAGCCTCTGGGATATCTAACACTATTTTTATTGGAAAAATCTAGATTGGTAACATTGGTCACGATTGTGTAGATAACAGTGGGAAATTTCTAAATTTGGTTACAGTGATCACGGCCATCTGGATGATAATATGACATTGTAGTGAAATATTTGACAGCGGGATAATCAATTACTGACGATTTTACCGTCTTATTTATTTACTATAAGGTGTCGAGGATTCTTTCGCATTAATAGTAAACACGATGATATAGGCGTAATTTAAAACAGAACTCTAAATTGTTGAGATAGTGAAACATTGATGTCATATTAGCAGAGTTCGTAATGTGATTGATTTAAGAAGTTAACGATGTGCATGTTCAAATTTACTACAGCAAGAATTTTTAAGATGGACGTCCCTCAATTAATGTAATTAAAGAAGTTATTTTTCAAAGTACTAGTAGACTACCAGCGATAATTTCAAACGACATAGGTAAGTTGATTTCTGTTTACTTACGTCTTTTTTTCTAGTTTTTTGACCTGGCTCCATTTATTGTAATTTAGTTTGGATGAATTTTCTATTGATAAGGAATTGTATTAACTCAAACTTAAGGAAAGATGGTAGGCCAAAATTTGAAAAAGGTCATTTTTTATAATTAAATAGTCTGTTCTTTTCTGAACATTTCTGTATATGATTTTGTACTGAACGCCAATTATAAGTGCATTAATTATTTTTTAAACAATTGACAGTTGTCAGTCTGTAATATCATTATACTTTAAACCTTGTTTTCTCGAAAGTGAAAATTTTCGAACATTTGCCCCATTATCTCAGGAACTATTAGAGATATTTACATGACATTTTTACAGGCAGTAAATCTAGTTATACTAAAGCTGTGGAACTACAATCATGATAATCTCTTGTAGAGATCCTCACGTATGATTTTTTAGAAGTATTTTTCAAATAAAAATAGATACTATTGGCAAAAAAAATTATATAGGACATCAATATATAGATTCAAGTTTGACTGAGGTTCAGTGGTCTTTACAAAGCCTTATTTAATATGCTGTAAAAATTTCATTACAATCCATCTGTAGTTCCTGAGATAATGGGTCTCAAATTCCCATGTTTTAACATTGATGGGATAGGACCTGCCATCTCTCCTTAATTTAGGATGTCAAATTTGAAAATGTTATCACTTGGAAACATGTATTGTTCGTTTAGAGAAAAAGAAAAGTAACAGAACACCGATAACAGTTAGTGAGTGAAATTTTGAAGAAGCGGTTGAATTCAGATACCTATGAACAATACCGTAATTACAGATAGGAATGAGATGCACAAAGAAATTAAACATAGGCTCAATTCTGGAAATGCATGCAATTGTGTGTTATAGGGACTCTTACCATCCCAACTCCTTTAAAAAACATTAAACTGGAAATATGTAAAACTTATTCTCCCAGTTCTTTGTATGCGAAACATGGACTCTTACTTTAAGGGAGGAAAGAATATTATGAGTATTTGAGAATAAAGTTCTTATGAAATTTGTTTGGGCCAATAAGAGATGAAGACAGCGAATGGAGAAATCTACATAATAATGAGCTACTATGATAAGGAATAGGAAGCCAGATTAAATAAGAACAGTTTAATCTATCTAAATAGTTGTGTGAAGGAATGAAATAAACGAAATTGTTATGCATTGTGTTTTTTTGTAAACGATTGAGTAATGAGATGTTACAATCCGTTATTGACATTTTAACTTATAATGACCTGTTTACTTTTAATTTGAATTTATTCCGACTGATATATATATATAGTATATATATGGCGGAAATTAAATTATATATCTTAATATATAAAAATTCGTGTGTCACGTGGTTTGTCCGCGATGGAATCCTAAACTACTGAACTGTTTTCCTAAAATTTTGCACACTGTGTGCAATTTGATCCAATTTGAAGAAATAGTTCTTTTTATAACTAAATTTATAGTCGCATTATTTTTTATTGCAAATTATTTGTTTATTATTTAACAAAGATTTATAATTATCTGTGAGTTTCCATACGATTCTAACAGTTTGTGGTGTAAGGAATTTTGTAAGGTATTGGTTTATTATTAGCAAAGCGAGATCCAGGTTGCTGTGCGTTTTGTTGCACCCGCTAATTTCAGTTGAATTACAAATATTGATTATTTCATATTTTCAGTGTGTTCGTTGTTTATTTTATTTTCTATCTGTTGATAAGATTATTAATTTCGTGTGTAAGTATTAGTTTTTAAGTCATCTGGCTGAAAGACAGCAACTTAATTTAATTTTAACTGGACCGAGAAGGGCCATTGAACAATATGGGGAATCAGTTCTAGAGACCATGAATGATAAGATATCAAGTGAATTTCCGCAAGTTGTTATAGGCCTAATGTGACATAAATCTTACATTTAAGAAGAATGTCAATTTAAAAAACATCTTGAAGGTCTTAAAGAACGGAATAACAGAACTGTAAGTAGTTCTGTTCGTTATAATAATATGCCTTAATATAATTAGAAGCACTCAACCATGCCTCAATTAAATGTAATGCAAAGATGACTATATATAATCACAAGATGATATTACTATACAGAGCCTTCTTGATGATGATGAGCATCCAAACTGGCAACAAGTTCGTAGTACAAAATGAAAGTATAAGGAAAATCAGCAAGCCTCCTCAAATTATTCCATCAATAAATGTATATATTCCTTATTGATACACTTATGGATGATACTGAGAATGCAGATTTAAAGGCGATACGAAGTTCGCGGAGCCAGCTAGTTTATACATATATATATATATATATCTATATATATATATATATTTATATACATATCGGGTTTCGAAATCCCGTCCAGGCATTTTTTCTTGTCTTATCAGGCCATATTATGTGGCTTGCACCATTGCTCAATGTTAGACAGTTAATTATAACATCGATAAAGTGTCACTGCTATAAAGTAAAAATATTCTCTTTAATTTGCTTACTTGTTATAGTCAGCTATTAGATGGCAGTGAAGACTGAGTTCTCGCGACATCTAGTAATAATGGAGAATATAATACATATATAAGAAAAATAAGTGTTCCTGGTGGTGTAATGGATAACACGCTGAGGTACAGACTCAGAGTTCCGGGTTCGAATCCCAGGCATTTATTTTTCTTATCATGCCTTTAAATATTTTTACGTTAATTTTTCCGATGTTTTAATAGTTATCTGCTATTCGGGGCGGAAACAAATCCAACAAATCAAAGATAATAAAAATCGGTCCAGCCGTTCTTCAGTTATAAATAGTGTAACTAATCCGACTTTGTTTATATATATATATATATATATATATATGATATGAAAAGAAAAATGAATGCTTGAGTCGGGATTTGAACTCGAGTCTCTAAAGTCTGTACCTTTAGCGCTCTAACCCAACTGAGCTACCCAAGAATTCCAAGACAACATACATACATATATATATATATATATATATATATATATATATAGAAGTCCCGGCCACGCGTTGCTGTGTCTAAGGTATACGTTAAATTATGATGTAGTAAACTAAGTGAGAAATCAAAATCAAAAAGTTTTTGTTTTACACATTTTTTTTTATTTCTGGTACGTTAACTACACCCGGTATAAATATGGGTGGTGGTTTATGTGGAAGTGGTTTTGTTGATTGAGATGAATTTATGTTGTCTGCATTCACAGTATCATCCATAAGTGTATCATAAGGATTATATACATTTATTGATGGGATATTTTGAGGAGGCTTGCTAATTTCATTATACTTTCGTTTTTTTTTCTACGAACTTGTTGGCAGTTTGGATTCTCATCATCATCAAGAAGTCTCTGTATAGTAATATCATCTTGTGATATATTATAGTCATCCTGTTTTTCATTTAATTGAGGCATGGAGATTGTTTCTGTAATATTAGGCATATTATTATAACTAACAGACTTACTTACAGTTCTTGTTATTCCGTTTCTTAGGACCTTCATATGTTTTTAAATTGACATTCTTCTTAAATGTAAGATTTATGTCACATAGGTCTATACCAATTTGCGGAAATTCACTTGATATCTTATCATTCATGGTCTCTAGAACTGATTCACCATATCCTTCAATGTCCCTTCTCGGTCCAGTTAAATTTAAATTAAGTTGCTGTCTTTCAGCCAGATTACTTAAAACTAATACTTACACACGAAATTAATATAATTAATAAAATATATAGAAAATAAAATAAACACAAACACACTTAAATTATGAAATAATCAATATTTGTAATTCAATTGAAATTCGCGGTTGCAAAAAAAGCACAGCCACCTGGTTAAATAATAAACCAATTACATTACACGGCCATCTGTTAGAATCGTATGGAACTCACAGATAATTATAACTCTCTGCTAATAATAAACAAATAATTTGCAATAAAAATAATGCGACTATAAATTTAGTTATAAACTTCCCTAAGTCTCAAGTTGGATCAAACTGCACACAGTGTGCAAAATATTATTAAAATCGGTTCAGTAGTTTAGGATTCCATCGCGGACAAACAACGTGACACGTAATTTATATATATATATATATATATATATATATATATACATTAAAGTAAAGTAAAGTGATCCCACTACAGGCCTCAGGAGGCCCTTGGGGTAGTGGGAGGTTAGGGCTCCACTTTTTCTGGACAATCGACACTTGATGTCATCTGGGTTGTCAGCCCTGCGTGACGGCCACCTTTACCCCCAGAACAAGTGTCTGGTACTCATTTCCGTTAGAGGCTGAGTCGGCCCTAGGGTAATAGTGTCGTCAGAGGGTTTGGGTCAGTTTAAAAATCCTGTCCCCACCCGGACTCGAACCCTCGACCTTCCGGCTTATAGGATATATATAGGCCTATATATATTTAACGATGCCTGGATAAGTTGTTCGGCAATTTTTTCAAAGGGTATACCTGTAAGAGAGAGATTTAACTTAGGAATCAAACTTCTTTCAAAAAGCAAATAAAAAGTAAAGAGTCTTATTCTTCTGAAAGTGCAGACGAATAATAATAATTAAGAGAGAGATAGAGAGATATGTATTAAGGAGGGAGGATAGAACGATGATCAAGAAGCTTTGAAGAGAGAGGTATGAAGTAATTTTACTACGTAATTAGAGTTTGAAAGTTATTAAACGTTTGCAAGTCGTGGTACGGAGAGCACGACTATATTATTCAAGTACCGAGAGTTAGCTTCCATCATGTGATAGAGCAATGAAGCCAACTTGGCCCTCGTTTCATTGCTTGATGTCACGCGACGCAAGTACCGGTATATCATGTAAACTTAACTTATGCAATTTAAACTTTCACAAACCAATTTGTCACAACCTTGTATTCATACAGGATGTCATTATTATTGACGGGAAAAGTTTTAACCCGTTTGTCCGTTGGGGGATGTCGAAAACTATGCGAATCTCAATTGAAAATTGAGATAGGTACAGTTCAGTTCTGGCTTCTTTAGCCGCTTTTGAGGGGTGTATGGTGTATGGTGCGGAAAGGGGGGAGGGCGAGTTACAGGTACCGATAGGTACCCTCAGTTTAGAAAACATAATAGTTACTACATGTTGCATTTTCTTATCTACTACTCGTAGTTCTGTGTTAGTGAATACTTTTGTTGTCTAATAAGTTTAAAGTAATCTTTATAGAATCCATCCATATAAATTCTGCCCGAAGGCAGGTCCTTCACTGCAATCATAGCATTTTCATGCTATGCTTGCAGCTTTACTAGGGAATTGTAGGTGTGGCAGCTTCCCGTTGCTTTCCACACCGGTGAAGGATGATGATTATGACGATGATGATGATGGCCATATTATTCGGGGACCGTTTGGGCCTTACATTTTTCCTGACATTTGTCTTACAGGTGAGGAAAAACCCCGATAAAAACCTCACCCAGAAGAACTGCCCCGATCGGGGATCGAACCCGGGCCCGCTGCGTGACAAGGCAGCACGCTTCCTCGAGACCACAGCGGTGGACACCTTAATCGAATAGTGTTGTTTTTATAACAATTTATTCAATTATTATTATTAATAAAAACTATTTTTTGCATGGCTACTAGTTCCCTCCCCCACTCGGCAATGTTCCCTCCTGCCCGCGCGCTTTTGGTTTGACCAAGACGGCTACAGTTACCAGAACTGGACAGTAAGAGGAGTAATGGTGAGCTACATGATTTTTGTGAGAAACCAAATATAGTAAGAAGAGTTAAATCTCATAGACTGCGATGGGCAGGATATGTGGTACGAATGGGAAATGAAAGAGGGACAAGGAAACTTCTTGTATGAAAATCAGAAGGCAGGCCAAGAATGAGATGGGAGAATAATATTAACAATGATGTGAGGGAGGGGATGATTGGACAACATTAGCTCACGATAGGGTTGTATAGAGAGCTTATATCCGCGCGGCCATGAACCTACGGGTTCAATAGTGCCAGTGAGTTAGTTATGAGGATCGAGAAAATATTTTGTGGAAAACCCCCATAGGAAAAATGCTCGGTAGACCTGGAATGTGATCGGAGAAAACATTTAACATGATTTGAGGGAAACGAAAATATATGGGTGAATGGAGGGAATTGTATAACATTAATCTCTATGATCTACATAGGATTAAATTATATGATCAAGAACATGTTCACATCTTCTCTTGACAGATGTTATTCGATAAGCTATCGATAACTATCGATATAATTAGTAACTAGCGGTCCGTTGCAAGATTCAGAGATTCGTATCTGACATAGAATAGCCGATACTTCTTCCTCTGAATATGCAATTGATAAGAATAAAGAAAATTATATGAACATGTCTGCAGAATGGATACCAACATATTGCCTAGGAAAAGTTTGAACTTTCAACCAAGAGGAGGAAAAAGAGATCGGGGACGCCCACGAAAGAGTTGGACATAGCAGCTATAATACATTAAAACTTGCTCAAAGCGGAATCGCATGGGACCAATTTTTTCCACATTGGACAAAATTCCGCATTATAAAAAACTAACTTATTAATAATCTTATAGAGTACCGCATATGTCTTTTTACGTACCTTGGATTAATTTCAGTTCCGCTGCCTTGAAATGTGAAGTATAGTATGTATAAGCCGAATTCTAGGGGCAACGCGCGTAAAAAAAAAATCAGTCCCGATTCGTCGGCATTAAAAATGTCGCGTACGCGTATCCTGAAATTAAAGTATGCAGTTTTGGTTTCCGCTCACCTACTACATTTTCGTCCACATCCTTTGATTCCCTGCAAATGACATCCCACACTGCATTGTGTCGTATTTTAAAACTGTCCAGCCAACCTCAAGTTGCTTTGAAATCATTATTCCCTAGGGATTTACCAACAGTAGCGTAGTGGTTAAGGCACTGAGCTACAAGCCGGAGGGTCGAGGGTTCAAGTCCCGTTGGGGTCAGGATTTTTAAACTGACCCAAACCCCCTGGCGGCACTATGGCCCTGGGGTCGACTCAGCCTCTAACTGAAATGAGTATCAGATGCTTGTTCTGGGGGTAAAGGCGGCCGTCACGCAGGGCTGACAACCCGGCTGACATAAAGGGCCGATTGTCTAGAAAAAGTGGGAGCCTTAACCTCCTACTACCCAAGGGCCTCCGGGCCTGTTGTGGGATCACTTTACTTTACTTTACTTTACTACCAGTTATATTATATGGAGCGATGCATGGACTCTTACTTTAACGGAGGAAAGGAGTTTACGAGTATTTAAGAATAAAGTTCTTAGGAAAATTTTTGGACCAATGAGAGATGAACAGACAGGTGAATGGAGAAGACTACATAACAGTGAACTACATGGTCTTTATACGAAGCCAGATATAATAAGAACAGTTAAGTTTCGTGTACTGCGATGGGCAGGACCTGTGGCACGAATTGGGAATAAAAGACGTGCATGGAAGCTTCTTGTAGGAAAACCAGAAGGAAAACGCCCAGTTGGTAGATCAAGAATGAGGTGGGAGAATAACACTAAGTATGATTTGAGGGAAGTAGATTATACAGGTATGATGGGAAAACATTAGCTCAGGATAGGGATATATGGATAGCTTATGTCCGCGCGGCCATTAACCTACGGGTTCGATAGTGTCAGTGAATTAGTTAGTTAGTTAGTTATCCCTCCTGTTTATGCACAAAAGATAAAAAATAGGGAAATAAAGAAAACTATACAATTTTTACAACAAATTTATTCACTTTAAAATTCAATTACTCGCTCATCCAAGTCCATTATTTTTACAAATGTTCTAAATTGGCAATATTACACTTTTTCTTCTGGCATTGCTGTTGCAGTGAAAATAATATATTAATTTATTATTTTAATCATACTCTAAATTTGAATACATTAAATGTAATTTCATAGATTCATTGTGTTAATGTAATGTAGTAGTTCAGTTTAATGATTGATATAATAATAATACTTTATTTTTTCTGGCACAGTTAATGTCATAAAGCCACTCAACCAGCACAAATATACAAATTACAGATTAGAGATACATATGTACAGGTTACATTAAATTATGAAATATGAAATGATTAAGATGTCATAGCATACGTAAAAATCCCCCCTTTTTAATACACTAAATATAGTAGTAATAATTAATAATAATAATAATAATAATAATAATAATAATAATAATAATCTTGTAATCTTGTTAGCCCATGTTTCCCTTAACAGAGATTTAGGCGCTCTTCCCCTACAGGGAAGAATTTGAACCATACTAATTTAGTTACACTTGTTTTCGTATAGATGCCATTTGAGTGGTCCGTGGTCAACGTTCCGCCTCATAATGACATCTAGGAAACCAAGTTAGTAGTAGGACAGGAAAATTCGGTAAATTTTGCTTAGAGGCCTTTTCATTCAGGCTTAAGGATCTTTTACGAGCCTGAAAATCTTCAGACTTGGGACCCACGGCTTAAAGTCCTTCCCGGAGGACTTGCTCCTTGGATTTTTCCATCCTAAAAAATCCATCGACCCCGGCCGGGTTTGAACCCGCGACCCTCGGGACCAGAGTCAACGACCATAATCACTAGTCCACCGCGGCCGATAATATATAATAATAATAATAATAATAATAATAATAATAATAATAATAATAATAATAATTTCCAGTTAGTATAAAGATGTAGGCCGAAGCAATTTGTATTACCATTTTTTCTTCTTACTATTATTATTCATAATTTGTAGGATTTTCATCCTGTTTATTTCCCAAATCACTCCTCGGCGGAAGATGTAGGCGTATTGGATCTGCATCCACTGTCTATCCATCTATTGGCTGGTCTTCCTCTTGGTCTTCTCCCGTCCATTGGTCTGTCTTCTTTAGCTCTTTTTGCAGTTCGCTTGTCTTCCATACTTTCTATATGACCTTTCAAATATTTTCGTCTATAATAAATTTGGATATGTCTTGAATATGACATTTGTCCCTAATTTCTGTGTTGTGTATCTTATCAAATAAAGTTTCCCCCTGAGTAGTTATTATCATTCTTAAGGCTGAGAAATTTTAAAATTCGACAAATATAAAATCTAATCTAATAAATGAACGTACGAGTACAACGAATCTATGGAATTACCTAATTAACTTATTTTCTATAGACTGATACCCACTACGATTAGAGGGTATGATCTCAACGTAGAACCTAATTATGTTTTATTTTAAATGTGAATACCATCAAGAAGATTAAATTATTAATATATAACACAATTGTAAAGAGTATTTTATTATTATGGTGCGGAAGCATGAACGTTGAAGCAAAAAAAAAGCAGAAATAAATTATTAGTCACAGAAATTGAATTTTTAAGAAGATCGGCAAGAATATCAAAATTAGACAAAATAAAAAAGTAATACAATAAGAGAAATTATGAATGTAGAAAAGGATATTGTTCAAGAAATTGAAGAAGAAGAAGAATCACACTGTGAAGCCATAATCGCTTACGCATTTTCCGATGATGTTTAGTGACATTAAAGGACATGAGTTCTGAAAAGGACATGACATTAACATAAAATACGTACTTTTATTTATTTTTATATTTCATCCAATTAAATATATCTATGATCCCTATTAGGTTCGTCTTCCGGGCATATAGGCCGTGGTCCAGTCGTTCTTCTACTCGACGTTTCGTCTACTGCTGCGGTAGACATCTTCAGGAGATACTGCGTGCTCTCTGTGAACTACTCAGTATCTCCTGAAGATGTCTACCGCAGCAGTAGACGAAACGTCGAGTAGAAGAACGACTGGACCACGGCCTATATGCCCGGAAGACGAACCTAATAGGGATCAAGACGCCGGCCGTGAAAGCCTACAGTTATAAATATATCTATCTTCGTAATTACGAGTATATAGTAAAAAATGTATAAACAAGTGTTTTCATATTTATTTACGCCATATATTTCAATCATTTTTATGTTTAGGATAGTTTATGGAAAAACTATCTCTGACGACACATCTATTTATCTCTTACTAGCTAATACCCGGCGTACGCTGCTATGCCTAAATAAATGAAAATTAATGTGATTTTATGTTTAGTTGAATAAGTAAAAGTAAAAATAATTACAAATGTATATTTTTAGATACCCCGTGCTGATTACCCGGCGTTGCCCGGAATCTACTTATCCCGATCTTCTTGGCATAAATGAGCTGAAAGACGAAAATTAATGTACTTTTTATGATTAGTTGAATAAGTAAAATGAAAAATAATTATAAATGTATATCGTAATTATTTTAAGATTCTCCCTGCTGATTACCCGGTGTTGCCCGGGAATCTACTTATCTCGATATTCTTGGCATAAATGAGCTAAAAGACAAAATTCGTTATTGTGAGTTATCCGTAAAAGAATACCCGTCATGTGCTGCTGTGCTTGTACAGGAATCTAAGTATTTGTCTCGATCTTCTTGGCATCAATGAAAGACAAAAATGGTTATTGTGAGTTATCCGTAAGAGATAAACATATGCTATCGCGAACTTTTTTGTAGAGCTTTTTGAGATATTCAATTCTGTGTACATTAATTTTGTGTATTTGTTATGGTTTAGGCAGCGTAAGCCATTTAAGTGTCCAAAGAGCTACTATTTTCACGTTTTTCACCACAAAGCGCGATTTTTAAGGGTGTAGGAGTTGATTAACACAACTCTCTTATAGCCTATGTTCATCCCGGGAATCCCTTGAACATTCTGCAAAAAGCCCCATCACAATCGGATCAACGGTATGGCCGCACATAAAGTACGAATAAACAAACAAACAAACATTGATTTTTATATATTAGATAACGTTTACAGTAAGAAATATATAGATATTTAATATATAAAATATAAATCATGGGGATATGAGCTTTATGGTCTTGTTTGCAGGTTTTTAATCCTATAATATATGTTTTCTATAGAGTTGTTGACAAGTCATGAAAACTGTCCTCTTCATTTTTATTTTTATTTTTATTTTATTTTATATAATACAATTGTTAAAAGTACCATTACTTATGGAGCAGAACTTTAGTCATTAACAACAAAAACAAATAAGTATTTTGTGCCAACGGAAATGGATTTTATACGAAGGACAGCAAGAATTTCAAGAAGAGAAAAATTAGGAACTAAGTTATGAGAGAAAATGAAGATTGAAGACACTATTTTAGATTATATTAAAACTCAGCAATTAAGATGGTACGGACATGTCCAGCGAATGGAAGAGGATCGGCTACCAAAATCTGTTTTGGAATGGAAACCTGAGGGAAGACGAGGCAGAGGAAGACCTAAAACCTCCTGGAGTCAGGGAATATATTTATACACGAAGGAGAAACATCTACAACCAAGAGATTGGATGGACCGACAAAATTGACCATTAGGAATCGGACAATGTCAAAGACATTAATCAATCGATGATCTATCTTTCTATATATGTTTTGAAGGAAAATAACTTAATACTTTGATCGCGTTTTCCTCAAAACTAATTTTTTTACTCGGGTCGTTTTTCCATCCAACTCCTCAATTATGGAGTCTCTCATAAAGCTTCCATCATACATTATTCTCATCTCTTATGAGATTAAATGAAATGTCAAGTTCGAAACAAATCTCATTTAAATTCAGCAGTTTAGAAATGGAATCAACATTAATGGTCATTTACTGCACAATTTATTATTTGCTGATGACCAGATTGTAATAGGACAATATAAAGAATATATAGAATATATGATCAGAAAGTTGGTCGATGCATTTGAGGTAGGTGGACTGAAGATAAATTATATTAAAACAGAATATATGGTAATCGGAGGAAATTCAGAAGACCTACAAATAAATAATATGATAATTAAATGTGTTGAAGAATTTAAATATTTTGGATCTATAATAGGCCCTAGATAAATCTGGTACTTGTGAAAAATATATTATTAACAGAGTAAATTGTGCAAGGAAGGCGATTAGATCCCTGAATGGTCTTTTATGGAATAGAAATGTGACCAGAAAAAAAAAAAAAATAGATTATACAGACTATTTAACTCATGCCCCAAATGGGAGTCAATGACCAATCACGTTTCAATGATTTCTGTTTTACAACCAATCAGAGTCGTGTTTCACGAAATATTTATCAGTGTTATAATTACCATATTAAAGAAAACTCCTCCTTTTTAATATTCTGAAATAGTATGATCTAGTTGCAGTGATAAACAAAAGAAGCAGATGAAGCGTACCTATCGTTTCTCATTTGTTTTCAAACATCGCCGTTTACATTAGATATATAAATATTTTAAAATAACTACGGTTAAATAATGATTTGTGAGTAAACAGCTTAATTTTATTCGTTAAATAGTCCTAACAAATGCCACTCTTGATTTCCAAATTCTCTAGATAAATTCACTCCTCACTTCGTGAGTCGTGAATTTATCGATAATTTGGAAATCACTCGTGGCATTACTTATGACAATAATAGAAAGTATACTTACATAAATGGATCAGAAAGCTGGACAATAAATGAAAGGATGCAGAAAAGAATCTTGGCGACAGAAATGGATGGATTACGGAGAAGTATGAGAATATCCAGGATACAACATATACGAAATACATATATCAGACAAGAAATGGATGCACAAGAAACTGTTATCGATAGGATAACAAAGAGAGCTCTACAGTGGTATGGACATGTACAACGGATGTCGGAAGACCAGTGGCCTAAACAGGTGTTGGATTGGATGATACCAGGCAGAAGGAAGAGGGGGAGAAGTAGAAGAGCATGGTATGAGGGAATATATGATGCCATGATGAAGAGGGGTACGGAAGATGGTCAATGGGAAGATAGGAATCTCTGGAAAGCAGGAATCAAGGGCAAACTGCTGTAAAGTGGAAAGCCTGTATTAAGTAAGTAAGTAAGTAAGTAAGAAACTTCTAACCCAAATCTTAATGGGTTCAGTCTATAGAATCATCTACTTTTGAAAAAATACAAGGAAACATCGTTATAGTTTACATGGACGCCACAAGTCCATTCGGAGAATCAACAATCATCTTAATATATCACTATACATGGCAATTTTAAAAGCATTTAACATACATTATAAATGCAGTATGACTAGCCGAGTAAATCTATATACAGAATCTTCTAGGCCTAAGCGTCCGGGTAATTATGTAGATCAGAATCTATTTCATGTATGTTCTTGTAGGCCTTTATTAATGTTAGCCTTTGTGGTTAGGTGTCAATATTTATTTTAAAATTCTTAATAAACACTCTAATTTTTTAAATACTGCAGGCTACACTAAATTTGAAAAAGTTGATATTTTTATTGATTAAAACTTGAAAAAATTATAGACATTCAAAATTATATAACCATGTGCATAGAATGTCATTTCAAATAATATAAAATAATAAGATAACATTTTCGAGGAAGAATCACTTTAGGCTATTCGCTTAAACTAGTTTTAACACACAAAAATACGAAGAAGAGAGGAAATCTATTAAATAAAACTTAAAAAACTAACCAGAAAGGCTGAACTTAATATACAACATGCTGTTGCTCCCATCAATATTCGGTCCATAGAAATTAATAGCTCGTCATACCTTAAGTAAAATTATATATTTACTGCTTCCTTTTATTTGCTATCTCTTTGAAGATATTAAAAGTGAATTCTACATTATTTATGTTAATACTCATACACATAATAGACTGATATTAAAAGTAAAAAAAATAAAATGTCAAAATCTTAACATTATTGCACTCATTTGATAATGTGGGTAAAATATAAAGTAATTGTTAAAATGTAATTAAAGCTACGTACAATGATATGGATATTAATCTTGAGGGTAGCATAAATAAAAATAATACTAAAACAGATATATTATATTATATTATAGTAGAGTATATTATCGTAGAGTATATGAGTATGAGATGATATTATATTAGTATTATATTATATTATATTATATATTATATTATATTATATTATATTATATTATATTATATTATATTATATTATATTATATTATATTATATTATATTATATTATATTATATTATATTATATTATATTATATTATATTATATTATATTATTATATTATATTATATTGTATTATAAGGTATCATAAGTATTAAAAGTTCAAAGAAAATTCTATAATAGTAATATAAAATAGAGATTAATGTTTATTTTGAATATATAGGCATACGCATACATACATACATACACGCATAAGAAAACAATAAAGAATAGGCCTACTATTAAACTCAAACTTAATATTAATGGGAGCAAGTGTATATAGCCTATGCAGAGATATTAATCTGCAGAGTGGAATATAATATTCTCTGCAATACTCGGTGGGAAGCCGGCCAGGTGTGAGTGCTTCTCGTTCTCGGTAAACGGGGTCCGTTAGAGCTGGGTATTAAAATTGCAATCTATCTTCATATTGTTTATTAATCTTGGAGGTAGGGAGGAAGATTGATTGTAGCGCGCTACTGCTGCGGAACCAGTTCACCGGTGACGAGTGCTGACGCCGGGCCAGTTTGCCGTAGAGTTTCGTAGGGAATGCCATGGATCGTTCTGTAAACAATTACCTATTTAAACTTCGAACTATATTTGATTAAAATCTATTTAATGGTATATCGAGATGAAATTTTACGTTTTTCATTAAAATGTTCTACTTTAGCATTAACATATAAAAGGTAAAGTGATCCCACTATAGGCTTAGGATAGTAGGAGGTTAAGGCTCCCGCCTTTCTAGAAGTTTTTTTATTACATATTCAGATTAAATTTCAAGTAAAATATTTTAAGAAATGTACGAATAGCGAGTTTTTAAATAAAAATCGTTTAAATTTACATAAAAATCGTTTAAATTTACATACATGTTAACATTTATTAACCAAATCAAATTAAATATTTGTAGAAAAATTCTTATGTTGTATAGGCCTAATTCCAAAGTTTTTAGTACTTTTTATGTGATTAAAATTTCACCTCGATCTGCGCTTAATTTTGTTTTATCTATTATTATTTGCTAATTTAATATATCTAAACTCTTCTATACTTAAATTTATTAATCTAAAATACGTTTAAAATATGTAGGCTATTAGTTGAGATTTTTTTTTTTTGAATAGGGACACATTCTAACCATACCTAATTTCTAGTCCATTAGAGGAAATACCAATCATAATACTACCACCTTCTGTAAACATGGAAGCTCATATTTCAACAGATTAACACTACGACTACAGGAAGCTATTTCGTTGCAAATATATTTCCCTATATTGCCACATTCCTCGCTATAACAATATCTGTTCTTTCTTTGTACATGTATTTTCAGATATATACATTTTATGTATTGTTTCCCAAAGAAAGAATGAGACGGCTCTTGATCAATGATTCAAAACGCTGTTGACAAGCAACTTGACACGTACCGTATTTTACAAAATCACAATTTATATCAGGAAAAATAAATGTTCTCGGTACTCTATCTCCGTTTCGCATTCTGTAGCGTCTAGGTTCCCATAGCACAGCATGCTCTATAATATATGCCCGATCATATGTTTAACTTATTTTCTCCATTTCAAGTCAAGTTTTTAACAGTCGGCCATTGAAATTAATGTAAAATGTGGAATAACATAAGCCAAATTTCTTGGATCTTTTAGGCTGAAACAGACCTTCTAAAAGATCAGTACACCTTTTTCTAAAGGCTAAAAATTATTGAATGACTTTCATATCGAATCCGCAGGTTCATGGCCGCGCGGACATAAACCCTCCAAATATCTCTATCCTGAGCTAATGTGTTCCAATCATCCCCTGTATAATCTACTTCCCTAAAATCATGGTTAATGTTATTCTCCCACCTCATTCTTGGTCTAGCAACTGGTTTTCCTATAAGAAGCATCCTTGCACCTCTTTCATTCCCCATTCGTGCCACATTGCCTGCCCATCGCAGAATAAGATACTTAACTGTTCTTATTATATCTGATTTTCCTATTTAAGACTATGTAGCTCACCGTTATGTAAATGTAGTTCATTTCTCCATTCACCTATCGGTTCATCTCCTTTTGGTCCAAATTTTTCCTAAGAACTTTATTCTCAAATGCTCGTAATCTTCTTTCCTCCCTTGGAATAAAATCCCATGTTTCCATTCCATATAATAGATAACTGGGAGAATAAATTATATAAAAAAAGAAAATTTTAAGAAAATAAACAATATTACGTCACATAGGAACAGAGCAAACCAATTGAATTTCTCAGCAAGTTGAATTTATAGTCCGAATTTTCTGGAATACAGAATATACTCGTATATTTCGTTTACTAATCAAATTGTATGGAATACAATGACATTGTAAAAAAAAACATTATGGTGGTTGCTCTAGCGATTTTCGGGTTTCAGGTAGTTCCCCACTTTTAATTGTTGGATTTCGCTTATTTTTAAATAGGCCTAATACCTTTCTCGTTTCATTCAAATAATACATACTGAGATTCATTGCTATATATAAAAATATCTGCCTCTAGAGGAATTTTAAGTTTTTGCTTCAGATTTAGGCCTACCTCCATTTTTAATGGTCTGATTTTGCTGGTTAATGAACACAACCTTATTTTTTAATGTTTTGCTATTTGACGGATTTGGTTCAGGAAAGCAAGGTAATTTTATGTTTCTACCAGGTAGGATCTATACAAAAGATAAGTATTTGTTTTCAATATTTTCTCATGATAACAGCCTGTATTATTCATTATGTTTTACAGTCTCACTTGCCAAAACATGGAATTCCCTTCCGCCCTATATCAGAGACTGTCAAACTATAACATCATTCAAAAACAAACAAAATAATTATTTAATAACAAACGAACTTATACACCTCACTAACAGTATTCTTTTAACAATTAATACATTAAATTATTTACGAAAATAATATTAATATTAACAAATATTTTCATTTGTTTAAATATTGTATAACCGTAAAATTAGGTTTCTATAACTCATTATTTTTCTTTGTTTTTTATAGCCTATACATTAAACAGGGACAGTCTACCAACAATTTAATACATCTTGCTTGAATACATTTTATTATTATTTTAGTCTTCATCTTAATTATCATTAACTGGCTGTATTATAGATCGTAATATAATAGATATTATCTTATTGATCAAATATTCATTTAATATTTAACATTAGAGTTATTGTGATTGTTACATTCTGATGTAATATATGTTTGTCCTGGTGAGTAGAAAAAAAGGCCACATGGGCTTAACTTCTCCAGGCTAAATAAATAGATAAAATAAAAAATAAAAAAATAGCTTTATTCCTTCGAAATTAGCTAAAAATAGTGTAGCTTAATTTGTGTTTTATGCAAGTCCCATTATTTAGACTGCGAATTGTTTTATATCTCGAATCTTATTGCATTCCACTCTCATTTTTCTTTGGGAAACTGTATCATAAGTCATTTATACATGAATATAGTATTAACATGTTCTGGAATAATTATGTTAACAAATTAATTTAATCAACAATATATACATTTTTAAGAAAAATATTTATATTTAAGGCAGAATTTCAATCAAATGACACTGGTTTTTCCGTTGGAGATGTAGCGCAGAGCAACTAAGATACAGTACATTTTTCTGAACTCATTTAATCAGTGAAATTAAAGCAGATGAAATATCATTTTGGACTAAAAGGATTTTCAATTCTCAAGGAAGAAGTTGAACTAGCAATTAAGGAAATGAAAAATGGGAAAGCGACAGGAGTAGATAGAATCCCCATTGAATTGCTTAATAGCTTGGGTGAAGGAAAGAAGGAAATTCTGTTTTTATGCAACAAGATATCCTATATAACGAAAATGACTGACCCGAAGAATTGACTGAGATAGTGTTAATACCAAAACCGAAGAAAAAATGCAAAGAAAGGTAAGGAGTTCAGGACTATCAGTTTGATATCACCCTCTGCAAAGATTTTCCTGCGAATACTGAATAGAAGTAAGTTCTTCGATGGAAAGCGAATTGGAAGAAGAACAGTTTGGCTTCAGGAAGGGAAAGGGCACGAGAGATGCAATTGAACAATAGGAGAAAGATATAGGCCTATAGAAAAAGATAAATAAGTTTATGCAGTATTTGTTGACCTGGAAAAGGCCTTTGACAGAGTTGATTGGAATAAACTCATGAGGATCTTGAAGAAAATTGGCGTGAACTGGAATGAGAGGAGACTCATAAGTAATATTTATATGAAACAGCGAATAAAAGTGAAGATAGGAGAAGAAATGTCAGAAGGAACAGAAATTGGAAGGGATACGGCAAGGATGTCCTCTATCATCTAGACTTTTCAACATCTACATTGAAGACCTAATGAAGAACTGCTTCAGGAATACGGCAGGCGTAAACATGGGAGGAAGAAGAATTAAATTAATAAGATTTGCTGATGATATGGCTTTGCTAGCAGATGATGCAATGGCACTAAGGAATGTGCTGATGGAGCTAAATGACAGATGCTAGGATTGTGGGATGAAAATAAATACAAATAAGACGAAGGCAATGATTATAGGAAGGAATCCAAGGAAGATAGACATGAAGATTAAAGATGAGGCCATTGAGCAAGTGGAGTGCTTCATACATTTGGGTTGTACTATCAGTAGTAACATGAACTGCTGTCAAGAAATAAAGCAGAGGATAGCAATGGCAAAAGAAGCTTTTAACAAGAAGAGAAGCATTTTCTGCGGACCTTTGGCAAAATAATTACGGAAGAGGCTAGTGAAGTGCTTTGTGTGGAATGAAGCGTTGTATGGTGCAGAGACTTGGACATTACGACGGAATGAGGAAAAGCGACTGGAAGCTTTTGAGATGTGGATATATGGAGAAGGATGGAACGTATAAAATTGACAGACGAAATAAAAAAATAAAGATGTGCTAGACAGAGTCCGTGAAGAAAGAAAATGCTAGAGTTCATAAAGAAGAGGAAAATGAATTGGATTGGCCACTGACTAAGAAGAAACTGCGTGCTGAGGGATGCCCTAGAAGGAATGGTCAACGGAAAGAAAGTTAGAGGCGTAAAAAGGCATCAGATTATAGACAATATTAAAATAAATGGTCTGTATGCGGATACAAAAAAGGAAGGCTGAGTTAAGGAAAGAGTGGATAATGCTGAGTATTCAGTGAAAGACCTGTCCTTGGTCAGAACACTATGTATACATGTATATATAATTATCTAACTTGTTAGCCTATAGGACGTCATTAAATAAAATACAGATTCACATTACGGTAATATTGGTCATTCTTAAAACCTATCCGATAACGGTAACCAAAATCGTAACCTAATAATCTAGACTAGACAAATAAAAAAATGTATAGATCTAATGTCGATGGTGTAAGTGATACTAGTAAAAGTCATGCTAAGTTTCCGTTGAGGTGTTAATTCACAATAATATAATGTAAGATTAAAAAACTATAAAATAGTCACCTTGTAGGTCCGTCTCCTCAACTTAAGTTGTTTTAAAAACTCTGTAGGCATTCCAACGAGGATAAATATACTGGAGGAAATCGTAATCCTAAGAGAAATCAACAACCTGAATCTTAATGAGAACATACCCAATCCACACAATCCTCTGTACAAAATATTCACAACCAAGTCAGTGCTTCAACAAGGGTCAACAAGAACGGACCTAATGCATTCTGCTGATTATGGGACTAGTCCCGAAAGGCCTACAGAGTTTTAAAACAACTAAAGTTGAGGAGACGGACCTACAAGGTGACTATTTTATATTTCTTTAATCTTACATTATATTACTGTGGTGTAAGTAGTTAGACGCTTGCTCTCCTTCTCTGGGTTCCAAGTTCGCGTCTCAGTCGCTCCATGCAGTGTGCATGGAAATAGATTAGATTTTCTCGGGGTGTTTACCGTGTTTTTTTTCCTTGTCAAAAAATTAATTCCATTACTTCTCCATACTTATGTCATCCATTAAATTTTATATATCCTGTAATTATGCCCTATAGGACAGGCGTTCAGTTGGCATAGGCCATCAAATAGAATTCCATCTCATCCCTCAATCTGGAAATATACTGAGGATTTACTGAGACCACAATGTTTTTAAGGTTTTCAGTTAATGCATCGAGTGGACGTTTCCGACCTCTTGCTCTCTCTTCGTTCAGTTTGCCGATAAACAAAAAAACAAAACAAGTTAATGAAAAACAACCTATGAAAGGAAGGTTTATACTCTCCTGGTTACTGTATTTTAAAAATATGTTAACGATATTTCAGCCTAGGAGGAAAAGCCAACAGGGAAATTAAACCAGGCACGCTATTAGAAGACATAATTATGCGGTAAGCCAATCCTGCTTCACTCTCCATGCGTCGTTGCCAGATACCGGTGTGTAAGAGGGAAAGAGACACGATATGTCGTGGTTACAGCGACAACTGTACAGTCCACAGACGAAAAGAATGAAATCACGGGACGAAGAGGCGCACGGGGAATTTGCTAGCGATAGAATGGCATACTACCTGAGAATAAAAGAACAGTCATGGCGTATGAAACATAGAGAACCGAAATACCTACTGCTTTCATTCACTTCGTCTGTGGACAATACAACACCGCTCGATTATAATAGGCTAGACGAAGTGCACTAGCCATGCATCGCTCCGCCCGATATGTCTTCTAATAGCGTATGCCTTATAGAATACGACATGATGCAATACTCAAATATCTTAAATGCAGAAAAATAACGCATATTAATAATTTGTTCGTTTTTCTAAATGATATGTGAAATAAAACACAAATATTATTGCTTATTGTTATAGGCCTATATCAGAAATAAAACTGCATAAGGCTATAATTGAATAGTTACCCTGAAAACATATCTAACTCATTAACTGCTACTCATGACATGACTAACTTCATCAGCCATTTTGTTACACATCATCATCATCATCATCATCTTCTAGGGATTAAAGCTGTTGGCTCGCTCCGGTTTCATGAAAGCTAGAATTGTTAAAATTGTTCAGACCATCATCTGTGTGGGCGACCAATATTTCTCCTTCCGCGCAGTTTATAATTTAGCAATACTTTTGGAAATCTTCCTTCTGGCATTCTATCAATATGCTCTTTCCAGTCGTTCCTGCATTTAATTATTCGGTCTGTAAGTTTGAAAATATTCAGTTCCTTTCTTATATCTTAATTTCTTTTCTTATCCAGCAGAGTATATCCTGCTATATTTCTTAAAAATCGCATCTCAGCTGCTTCCAATCTTTGTTCTTGTCTTTTAGCGATTGTCAACATTCTGATTCGTACATAAATACATCTCCGGGGTAACAAGGAGAAAGCCCTCAACGGTCTGAGAAGAGTGGAAGAGGCAACCCTCCCACTAGGGCTGATATAATGGGAGGTTATGACGATGAACCTTAAGAAGGCAACCCCTTCAATCATCTTACCCTGCGAGGTGCCAGTAACACCTTCAGGGGACAATCTACATTACTAAATGTTTACATGAAAGCAACCGGATTGGCCATTTTGTTACACATAGACCACTATTAGCTTGAATGTTAAATGTGTTTTTTTTTTGCAAATGTCCCAGGTTGTCTTTCGACATTCCTGGTGTTCTCTCCTGGCATGGCTACTTGTAACCCACTTCTGAGGTTGGAGCGCCTGGAAGGCGGGGCTACGTTGCCCCGATGATATACTGGATGATGATGATGATAGTGGTGCGCCAGGAGAGTCCCCAATCCTAAGCTTAATCTAAGATGAATATGAGTGATGATGATTGCGATGGCCTTATGATTTCGGGGACCGTTTGAGCCTTAAAGTTTTCCTGACATTTGTCTTACAAGTGAGGAAAACCTCGATAAAAACCTCACCCAGAAAAACTGTCCCAGCCGGGGATCGAACCCGGGCCCGCTGCGTGACAAGGCAGCATGCTACCTCGAGACCACAGCGGTGGACTAAATGTCAAATGTTAAAAATAAATAAAACAGATCTGGAAGAGAGCAGGGATAGTTTTACATGCACCATGCCGTGAGATATTCTCCGGATAGATCACTAATTCACTGAAAACTCAACTTTCGAATTTTTGTGGGTTAGACCTTTTTCGAGACTACTATTAAATTAGACAAACGTTGTCGGTTTAATCCACTTGCACCTAGTAAATACAATATTGAAAATAATTACTTTAAATCAAAGAAACAACGGAAATGCGTGAAAAATATTTCACTGCACTGAACTATAAGGGTGAACTATAAAAAAAAAAAAAGGGAACGATCCAGCTAGACGCTATCTGTGAAATTGTCGTTTTAAAATAAAGTTTTAACTAATTCGCTGAAACTATCTATCTCGGAAGTTCACAGCAGCACAGAAATAAGCTCTCTTACTATATCTTGTTCGTGGTAGTGGGGCTTGCGTGTTTAAATGACCCTGCGCATGGATCAATTACTCTGTGCCTGCTTGTTATGCCAGCGGTATCACTGTTACCAGAAGAGCCGTCCATACCGGAAAGCGATAAGCCAAACTAAAAGAGATATTTTGGTGGAAAAGGTAGCTATCTTTCATTGTAAAAATACAACTGTAAAAATACAACCATCAATAAACTTGGACATGGATTACACTGGAGAAAAATATAGTTAAGTAGAGAAAACTAGCTTTTTTATGTGCAATCCTCATTTGATTAGAAAGTCATGACTATGTAAGCAGAGTAGATAATGGACTATATCTCATTATTTTGGAAAGTAAAATCCACAACACACTGGCTAAAACACATAAGGTGACACCTCCCCAGCCTAAGTCTAGACTCCATGACGTAGTGAACACCCTGGCTGTGAATATTTCAGCGTCGACTTGTATCTGGCCTTGTACTGCTGCTCTGGAAGGAGATACTCCATCTATCAGCATGGAACCGCTGCCCCCAGTCAGTAGGCAATCAGCTGCTGTCTTCTCTGGTTTTTGTTTGATCTGTTGTCTTTTAAAATGGATAATTGTCAGAGTAAACATCGCGAATGTAGCTGCAACATAAATAATAATGTATTTAAGAGGGATTGATAATTAAGGAATGGTTATTTATTTATTTTTAAGAATAAGAATAAATTGAGGCGTTGATATGGGAAAGGTAGTAAGTCATAAAATCAAATTTTACAGGGGAAGCAAAAAGCAATTTTGACACTTTTAAATTTTAATATATTTTGTAAAACTAATATGGATATTTTGTAACTATTTTGCAAATAAAATTTCTTGTTTAGTAGTGTCAAAAGTATATTAAAATTAATGTTGAAAAAATTGATTTTTGCTTCCCCTATTAAATTTGCTTTTTATGACTTACTACTTTTCCCATGTCAACACTTCATTCACAAATAAATGTTGTACACTAAATTGACAACCGAATGAGCGAGTGCTCTGCTCGGGGGCAGTTCAGTTACAGAAAGAATACATATAGTATATATACATTACAAAGTTTTAGTTAAAGGGAGAGGGAAAACAAAATATATAAATTTAGGAACGAGTTTCAAGACAAAAAATAAATCCCAGCACGAAAAAAAAAAGAAATAATACAAGGGGAAATAAAATAGACAAAACAATGTAGGATACATTAATACAACATTTAAGAAGGTAATTAAAAACATTAAGAAATAATATAAAACAAAACAAATTTAGGAGAAAGTTTCAAAATATTAACTCACTCTGACACATAAAGATTAATGCAAGGGAGAATAATACAAACAAAATATTATATAAAATATTAATACCAAACTGAAGAAAGTAATTAAGTAATAATAATATAAAACAAAATAGGTTACTACTTATTTACTATTTTAAAATATTTAAATAATTTAATTAATTAATTGGGGCACGCCATAGCGTAGTGGTTAAGGCACTGCGCTACAAGCCGGAAGATCGAGGGTTCAAGTCCCGTTGGGGTCAGGATTTTTAAACTGACCCAAACCTTCTGGCGGCACTATGGCCCTGGGGTCGACTCAGCCTCTAACGAAAATGAGTACCAGACGCTTGTTCTGGGGTAAAGGCGGCCGTCACGCAGGGCTGACAACCCGGCTGACATAAAGTGCCGATTGTCTAGAAAAAGTGGGAGCCATAACTTCCTACTACCCCAAGGGCCTCCTGAGGCCTGTTGTGGGATCAAAAAAAATGAATTAATTAAAATAATAATTTGATTGCTTTCTTAAACATAACAGCACATCAAAAGCTGTTTAAAATACGTAAGTGAAATTTGGATTTTAAATAAAAGAAATTCTCATAAACTTAGAGTAAGCCAAATGAGCTTCTTACGATCACTAGGAGTTAATAGGCTGGATCACCAAAGGAACACTATTATCATAAGTAATGCCACGAGTGATTTCCAAATTATCGATAAATGTGAGGAGTGAATTTATCTAGAGAATTTGGAAATCAAGAGTGGCATTTGTTAGGACTATTTAAAGAATAAAATTAAGCTGTTTACTCACAAATCATTATGTAAATATAGTTATTTTAAAATATTTATATATTTAATGTAAACGGCGATGTTTGAGAACAAATGAGAAACGTTATGTTTCATTTGTTCATCACTGCAACCAGATTATGTTTATTGCCAAATAGAACCGCAATGTTGTAAGAATGCATCCTAGTGGAGAAAAGATGAAACACATCATTACAGGTTATTAATTAATTTCTAATGTCCTATTATATGAATATGTCAATTATATATTTTTCTGCAACGTTAATTCCTGGGAAATAATACGTTTAAGAAAGTGCAAACATTTGGTTTATTTTTTAATGCTATAATCAATTGCTACGAATGTTTTTCTATTATATCTCGCAAGCGAATTTGGTTATGTGCGTGCACTATATATACAATTTCGGAGCCACTTTCTGAGATAAGACCCTCTGCTTGCCGACGGTGCAGTTTTTGGCGCCCTGTTTTGATGTGGGAAGGTCTACAATTTTTTCCAACTTCTGAATTTTCGATAAAATTAACTTGTCACCATAAGGCTTAGGTTATATAAACCACAACCCTAACTTGATAGCCCGAAAGGAATTCGATGCCAGGAGACCCCAGGTAGGGTACAGTAAGCGTTATGTCACCGTCATACTTGATTGATTGATACAATGAAAGCGATAAAATGAAAGTGATAAAATCGATGTGAAAAACGACTGAGATTGGTTGTAAATCAAAATTAATTGAAATATGATTGATCATTGACTGCCATTTGGGGCATGAGTTAAAAAGTCAGAGAAAAACTTGGAGTACCAAATTTAAATGAAGATATAGAAAGATACCAACAAGAATGGAAGAATTATCTGAGAGGAATGGAAAGAAATATACTTCCAAAATTGGCGTTCCAATCTACTTCAACTGGGCATAGAGATCAAGAAAGACCAAAACTTCGGTGGAAAAATCAAAACCATCTTCGTTAGGTTTACCGTCATAGATCACATGACCTAAAACGGATTTTTTCAAGATGATGTTGATTAATATTATAAAATATAATTTTATTTTTTAAATTATTTAAATTGTTATATTACTAATTGGTAATATTTAGTTAGATCTAATATATTAAATTACTAAATGAGATTGAAATAGTTGATTTTGCTTCCCTTAAGATATATACTGGCTACCCCCTGCTTGAAGTTGAAATAAAATTGCACAAGTGCGGAGGTGTTGCAGATTTTGTTTTCGTGTCACGTCAGGAGAGAGGGCTACACTGTGCAATTTACTGTGGTATTGACGTCATGCACAAAATACGCCAATCCCAGTCTTCATACAGAAACTCAGTCAACAAACTATAAAAAAGTGTCACCAAACTTTGATATTTTTGTCGTGTGTTTCCTGAGTGAACACAATTTTTGTTGAAATGGGTCAATCTGTCGCCATTCCGTCCACGTGACAACTTTAATTTCCTCTTAAGTCAAAATGTCTGTGCCGATGAAAACATCATTCACTTATTTCAGCTATCAACTTTTATAAGATACATGATGTGTTCCGTTGAGTATTATTCAAAATTAAAATATAAAATTATGGAATATTCACCTGAAAGGGCCGTCTCCTCAACTTAATTAGTTATTTAAATGTAGCGCTTTCGGGACTTGTCCCATCATCGGCAGGATTCAAAACTGAATCAGGTGAATATTCCATAATTTTATATTTTAATTATTTCAGCTACTCATTTAATTTATTGATAGTCTTAGGGTCCTATAACTTTGTTAGCATCTTCAATACAGTCTTTCTTGGTATTATTCTTATTTTTCCCTAAAAATGTTACCTTCAAAATTTACAGATGATCAAATTTTATTGGCTGAAAATTATGCTGACATTGAATATATGACCAGGAAATTAATAGAAGAATATGAAAAATGGGCCTTAAAAATGAATGTAATCAGAACTCAGTACATGATAATTGGTGATAGTGGAGAAAATTTGGTATTAATATCTGTGGCAAAGTTAAATATTTAGGAGTTTAAATAAATGAAGATGGAAACAATGATTTGGAAATAACAAAAATGAATAGTTAACGGTCGATCTGCAATAGCAGTATTGAGTCGAATTTTATGGGATAAACAGATATTAAAAGAAACTAAAATCCATATTTATAAATCATTAGTAATTAGATTAATGATCTATAGAGCAGAAACGTGAACTATAAATGCCAAATTAAAGTGAAAATTTCAATCTACAGAAATGGATATTTTAAGATCTGCACGATGCTCTAAATTAGACAGGATCACAAACAATATTATCCGATAAAAAAATAACTTTAACGAAACAATTATACAATTTGTGGGAAATAGACAATTGCAAGGTTTTAGACATGTGAAGAGGATGAATGAAGATAGATTACCAGTTTGGAAGTTTGAAGTGGATTCCAAATGGGAGGAAAAGATGAAGGAGATCTAAGAAGACATAGATGAGCGAAATTATGAATTTCAGGGGACTACAAGATGGTGACTGGAAGGATAGAGATGAATGGAGAAATATAATCAATACTTAATATTGAGAACAGGAAGAAGTTTGTATACATTTAAAATATGTTGAATAAATAAAATTGAAACCAAGAATATTTCACGGGTTAAACGTTTAAGGCTCTTTCTGATCTCACTGATCTCAATTGAAAAGTTGGCTCCATCTCTTCTTCGGCCCACCGACACTTCTACCTTCTGGCCTATAATCTAAAATATGTTTGGTATAGGCCTGCTCTCATTCCCAGAACATGTTCCCTCTAATTGTTCCTATATTGCTCTATTTTAACCATCTGTTTAGAACTACATTTTTTTTATTTATCCAAAAGGCTGCAACAGCCTACACTTATTAAGAATCTCATTTCAGCTGCTTCTATGGTTCTCTCTTCTCTTTAGGTTAAAGTCCAAACCTCATAACCATATAGCAATAGGTCTAATAGGGACTGCCATTACCTTTAGAACTTTTATTTGCTTTTTCTTGTAGCGTAATTTTATGAGCTCTTAATTGTGCCACATATAAAATTAAATCGAATAAGTTCATTAAAAAGGCATTCTTTCTTAAAATAGGAGATAACACAATCTAGATAGTTAAAATTAATCACTTTTCAATAGTTTTCTCATCCAAAATAATTTTAGTTTATAATTTATATTGTCCTTTAAAAGCTAAAACTTTAGTTTTCTTTATTGGTATATAATTATAAGGTTATATTAAAAAATATTTAATTGAAATGACACCTTCTATAAATTATCCTCTGAAGTAGTTATATAAACTTATTCATCTGTAAAAAAGTAATGTATATAAAGATTTATTTTTATTTTAAAACATGAATCTAAATTTGTCTGGCAATTATATATAGCACCGTCAATATATAGGACTACTAGATGGTCCGGCGAACTTTATATCGCCATTAACTATTTTTACGTTAATTTTTCCGTATGGTTTTATTGATTGAGATGAATTTATGTTGTCTGCATTCTCAGTATCATCCATAAGTGTATCATAAGGATTATATACATTTATTGATTGAATATTTTGAGGAGCTTGCTGATTTCATTATACATTCGTTTTTTTCTACGAACTTGTTGCCAGTTTGGATTCTCATCATCATCAAGAAGTCTCTGTATAGTAATATCATCTTGTGATACATTATAGTCATCTTGTTTTTCATTTAATTGAGGCATGGTTGATTGTTTCTGTAATATTAGGCATATTATTATAACTAACAGACTTACTTACAGTTCTGTTATTCCATTCTTTAGGACCTTCATATGTCTTTAAATTGACATTCTTCTTAAATGTAAGATTTATGTCACATAGGCCTATACCAATTTGCGGAAATTCACTTGATATCTTATCATTCATGGTCTCTAGAACTGATTCACCATATTGTTCAATGCCCCTTCTCGGTCCAGTTAAATTTAAATTAAGTTGCTGTCTTTCAGCCAGATTACTTAAAACTAATACTTACACACGAAATTAATATTATTATAAATATATTGAAAATAAAATAAACACTGAACACACTTAAATTATGAAATAATCAATATTTGTAATTCACTTGAAATTCGCGGTTGCAACAAAAAGCACAGCCACCTGGTTAAATAATAAACCAATTACCTTACACCGTCATCTGTTAGAATCGTATGGAACTCGCAGATAATTGTAACTCTTTGTTAAATAATAAACAAATAATTTGCAATAAAAATAATGCGACTATAAATTTAGTTATAAACAACCGTAGGTCTCAAGTTGGATCAAACTGCACAGTGTGCAACATTTTATCAAAATCGGTTCAGTAGTTTAGGATTCCATCGCGGACAAACAACGTCACACGTAATTTTTATATATTAAGATGTTAAAACGGAAGGCAAGTGTTTTAAGGACATTATTTGATTAAATACACCGTGTCCCATTCAAACCTCCCACACTTTAATTAATCATAACTCTCAAAGTATGAAGAATTATGAAATGAGGTTAATATTAGAAGAAAGAGAATCTCAAAGAATTTTGTTTTCATTGTTGCAGTTAATTCATCTGTCGCATGTTGGACAATAATGACATAATAATGACAATAAAGACATCACTCCAATGGACTTCTTCCTGTGAGATGTATGTAAAAGACCGTGTGTTTGCATCTCCAGTACAAGGTCTTCATGATTTACGAACCCCTATCCTTGACGCAATTGCAACAGTACTAATGGACATGTTGGACAGAACGTGGCACGAAATTGAATACAGACTTGATATTGTTAGTACTACTAATGGTGCACATGGAGGGGTGTTTTAATGTGTGGCAATGAAAATTCTTTGAGTTTCTGTTTCGTTTAATACCGGCCTCATTTCATAATTCCGCATACTTTGTTAGTTGTGATTAATTAAAATGTGGGAGGTTTGAATGGGACACCCTGTTTAGTGCTAAGAAGATATATGACTATTAATAATATACCTTCTTATATTTGATCTAGTACTTGTTGATTTATTTCCATGTCTATTCATCTCCATAACCACATTTCAGTTGCATCCATCTCTCTCACTTTTTCTCAGAACCCAACTTTCATAGCCTCACAGGCATATAACAATACATTTCGAATATAATATTTTATTTTTTCCTCTTCTCTATACTTAGACTTTTTTATAAACGAGGAGCTTAGGGCAATAACATGATAAGCCACATGTTGTTCTTCCTGAGATATAAGAATTTTAATGTTTAAAAAACTTATAAATACTAATTGGCCAGTGTTGCTATTAATACATTGTGTGTCTATATGTTTAAACTCATCACCGGCGCACTTACAAATTATTTTATGGATATTACAATGCATTTATTTGCTATCGTTGTAATAAATGACATTTCTTATCAGAATGTGGCTTATCGTGGTGCTACCCTAAGCCCTTCAAATACATTTATTTTCTCGTTAAATACTTCCTTAGCTAATGTAATATATCTTTGTTTCAACTGATTGTTTTTAATTAGCAATTGAAGGATGTTTTGAAAACTCAAAAAAAAAAAAAAGGTTTATTGTTTGGACTACATTTAGAATGCAACACTATACCGCCAAAAATATATTTAATATTGTTTATAAAAGTAATAGAGAACTTTATCAGTAGAAATTATTGAAATTTGTGTAAAATTATATTCCAATGCCAACTTTGATTATGATAGATTTGTTTTCTCTGCACTCCGACACGTTTAAATTACATAAGAAATTGAGTTTCTCCAATTTCATCTTCTTCTTCTTCTACTTCTTCTTTAGCTTCCCCCCACTTATAGGTTTGCCGTCTTCAGTTTCCATTTATTTCTATCATTCCAATCTCCTTCATCCAAATTCCTATCATCCATTATAGTTCTGACATAAGTTTTCCATTTCCATCTTGGTCTTCCACGTTTATTTCTTCCATTCGTTGTACATGGCCATACCATTTAAGAGTTTGATTTTCAATCATTTTAACAACAGATGTGTTGACATTCTTTTCTTTCCAAAGGAATTATTATTTTGTTTTATCCTGTCTTGTTTTTTTTAAGGCTTCTTCTAAGATAATCAAATTCAACTGTTGTAATTTTATTCTTTTGTAATTCCGTCAAAGACCAAGTTTCACTTCCATATGACAAAATATTCTGTAATAGACTCTTATAAATTTTCATTTTAGTTTTCTTCGTAATATTTTTGTTGCAAATTATTCCATGTAATGTCTTAGTAGCATTTTTTGTCATTGCAATTTTAATTTGTACATCTCTTTCACATGTACCTAAACATTTTTTATTTTTCTGGAATTTAACAAAATAAATATATATTCCGTAAACCAATGTAATCTGACCATAACTTCGATTTGTTGAGGAATTAGCTAAGTATACGCAGATCCTACGTGACTGTTTTTTTTTTTTTTTAATTCTAGTAGCGTCCGACAATTTCAGACGTAACGTGACGAGAAATTCCAAGAAACCGTAATGCATTAGTAATGCATAGTGGTTTCATAGCCAAATTTCTTAGGATGCATAACATTTATTTGATTCCGTTCCAAACTGTTGAGGTTATAGTATTAACATTAGCTTATTATTGGCGATAGTTTCCTAGAACTTTTACGAGATGTGTTACTGCAAACGTTTTTAAAATTCGGGGAGACTAATGGACCCAACATACTGTGACATTGTAGTGAACCCCAGAGAACCAAGTGCAGTCGACGATCAATACACTTAAATTGCTTCCAACTCATTTGCATAGCAATCCAACATTAAAACTGCTAATTACACTAAACGCACCACTTGCTTATCCACTGCGCATGTCCCTTAAATTCACAGCTCTAGTCCAATGTTTATAAAACTTTATCAATCACTTAAGGGGATCCGGATTGAGGGGGGATAAATGTGAAGAGGGATTAAAGGTAACTCGTGATAAAAAAATATATCTCTAGTTCTAATCACGTGATATTGTTAGAGTTTTTAAATTTAATTAAATTAATATGAGCCATTGAGTATTAAATTGGACCGTTCCCATTATGTCAAATTTCGATAACACGGAATGTTTTCGAACTAACTTATTCACTGGCTCTATCGAACCCGTATGTTCAAGGGCGCGTGGACATAAGCACTCCATACATCCCTATCCTGAGCTAATGTTTTCCAATCATCCCCTGTATAATCTGCTTCCGTCAAATCATGGATAATGTTATTCTCTCACTTCATTATTGGTCTACCAACTGGGCGTTTTCCTTCTGGTTTTCCTACAAGAAGCTTCCATGCACCCCTTCCATCCCTTATTCGTGCCACATGTCCTGCCCATCGCAGTCTACGAGACTTAACTGTTCTTATTATATCTGGCTTCCTATAAAGACCATGTAATTCACTGTTATGTAGTTTTCTCCATTCTCCTGCCTGTTCATCTCTTTTTGGCCCATACATTTTTTCTAGGAACTTTATTCTTAAATACTCGTAATCTTCTTTCCTCCCTTAAAGTAAGAATCCATGTTTCGGATCCACATAATATAACTAGAAGAATAACAGTTTTATATACTTTCAGTTTAACGTTTTTTGAAAGGAGTTGGGACGACAAGAGTCCCTGTAATGCAATATAGCATGCATTTCCAGAATTGAGCCTATATTTAATTTCTTTGTGCATCTCATTCCAATTTGTAATTATTGTTCCTAGATATTTTACAATTATTTTCTTCTAAATACAGGTTTCCAATAATATATTATACTTAGTAATACAAAGAACAAATATTTTATCTATCTAGATAGATAAACACTGGAAAAAGAACAATTATAAACATAAATATATTCTTGAGCCCTCAGTAGATATACTCACTTTAAATGCACCAAAGTGGACGTGGCCCATTTTAATACACAAGGGCTCATATCAGACAGGACATATTTTAGACCTCACGTTTTTAGAAATGTTTAAACTTCTTGTACGTTTTCTAAGGATAAAAAAGTATCCATTTTTTTTGCCAATTCAAATTATTTTGAAATTTGCTGAGTATCAACATTATTGAAAAATTGCACACATTGACATATGGCACCTTGGCAAGTAGACGACCACAAGTGTAAAAAGTTTAGTTTCGAGTTATTCCCAATTAAAGTTTTTAAAGAGGTATAGTAAATTCAATTTTTGATATGGACACAATTTTATCCTGTCTCCATTTTCTTGCACATGACTTGTGGCCATAAAGAAATAAATTTGTAACCATTTTTTTAACAGATAGTAGCCTTAACTCAATTTATGATATTTTTACACTTGTGGCTCTCTACTTCCCAAGGTGCGATATATAAACATTCGCTTCTCCCAATACTTATATCGTATTAAATAAATGTTTTTCATCTAGAAGGTTCATTATTAGGCTTTTAGCTAATGTATTCTCACTTTACATGTTTATTAGAAGTACTTTATACCACAATTATTATTAAATAAATTATTTTTTGTGCGATAGTGCGTTTTGTCGTACTTACAGCAATGGCTACCATGATTGAAAGTTCAACTTCCTACATTTCGGGGTTGCCAACCTAAATAACTATACTCTAATATTACACATTACAAACCACGTGTGGGAAGTAAAACCACTGTCCTCTATGTATACTACATACAATGTATAGGCCTATACAAAAAATATCCAAAAGGTAATTTTAATATACATTTGGGCCTATACGAAACAAATCACTGCATTTTAAATGAACTGAGCTTTATTTGAAACAATATAAAACAATAAATACGTATTTGCTGTCATTTTATCACTGATTGGTGTCACGGCCTTCTGTAGTTTCAACTAATAAACATTGCCCACACTGTTAACATTAGTCAGTTTTTATAATGAACGCAAATATTTCCAACAAAGTAATTATTATTTTACTATTATTTACTATTTTGAAAACTCCATCGCTCAAAAAATAATGTACAACGCATGTTTGTGAAGTGTTTTACAGAATCTCGGAAATTAAAAACCTCGCTATATCTCGGTCTTTAAACATTTTCCTCGCTTCTGTAAAAACCACTTCCCAACCTCTCATCGTAATATACAATTTCATTAGTGATTTTCTCTACATTACAGTAGTTATCCTTCAGCCCAAATGTATTGTGCTAAGCCACAGATTTCTATCCTCAGCATCATTGTTGATTTTCATAATATTCGCAAGCTTATAATATTTTTAAATTTATTATCAGTCTGTTCTCCATATATCTCTCTGTACTAATAATTATGTTAAATTTCAGAGTGGGAAAACAATAAATTCAGAGTAAAAATGTATATTAAATACGCGCCTAGTTCGTAACACAAGAGTTCTGTTCCACTAATCTTAATCACGGCTTCCGCTGTTCACTGAACACTGATGTAATCATTGTTTACTACTGAAACCTGGATCGCTCATTCATTTGTTCCGAGAGATAAACTGTCAATTGCTTCCCTTCTCTGCTCTCACCCTCCCCCAGACAAATTACTATTTACTTAAACCAGGCCCAAGACAGAACGAATTCTATCTTCAGTTTATTCTGAGATGTTCAATACTTCTGGCATTAATAACACAACATTCTAGTGTGGCGTAGTTTCTGTTATTGTTTTTAATTAGTGCAAGTATTAAAACTTACGCATCTGGAAGAGCTTGTGATTATTGTCCCTAGGTATTTGAATTCAGCCACTTCCTCAAAATTTCCCTCATTTGTCACCAGCTGTCCATTCCATTATATAATGAATTTCTACGTGTGACCATATATTTAGTTTTATTGATATTTACTTCCAGACCCAATTTCTTAGTGTTACTCACTAGTGTGTACGTGTTGGCCTTTGTATCTCCTCGCTATCGGCCAGTAGTACTACATCATCAACATAAACTAACAGCTTATTAATACCATTGAGGAATGAGTTGCACAAATAAATTAAACATAGGCTCAATTCTGGAAATGCATGTTATTATGCATTGCAGAGACTCTTGACTTCCCAACTCCTTTCAAAAAATATATAAAACTATTATTCTACCAGTTATATTATATGGGTGCGAAACATGGACTCTTACTTTAAGGGAGGAAGGGGATTACGAGTATTTGAGAATAAAGTTCTTAGGAAAATGTTTGGACCAAAGAGAGACGAACAGACAGGAAAATGGAGAAGACTACATAACAATGAATTACATGGTCTTTATAGGAAGCCAGATATAATGAGAACAGTTAAGTCTCGTAGACTGCGATGGGCAGGACATGTGGCACAAATGGGGAATGAAAGACGTGCATGAAAGCTTCTTGTAGGAAAACCAGAGGGAAAACGCCCAGTTGGTAGATCAAGAATGAGGTGGGAGAATAACATTAATTATGATTTGAGAGTAGTAGATTATACAGGGGATGATTGGAAAATATTGGCTCAGGATAGGGATATATGGAGAGGCCATGAACCTACGGGTTCGATAGTGCCAGTGAGTTAGTTAGAGTTAGTTATTAAACTTACGCATTTATAAGGAATCTAGCTAATATCCGGCATGCGCTTCTACGCCTAAATAAATTAAATAATAAGGCTTAATTAAGTATATAACATACACTACGACGAATCAAACATAGCAATTGCTAGAGTAAATTTTTAATTTCGAATTTCAGGTAAACCCCCATTTCTAATGGTCGGATTTAGCTGATTTTTTGATTATATCTACCGCGGTTTATTTCAATAGGATATACTGAGTTTCGTTGTAACCATCAAAAATTGCGACCGCTAGAGCTATTTTTAAATTTTCGTTTTCGGTGAACTCCTACACCTATTGGTTCTCCTATTTTCATACATAATAGAGACTGTTATTTTATTTGAAATATAAATCCACCGCTGTGGTCTCGGGGTAGCGTGCTGCCTTGTCACGCAGCGGGCCCGGGGTCGATCCCCGGTCGGGACAGTTCTTCTGGGTGAGGTTTTTATCGGGGTTTTTCCTCACCTGTAAGACAAATATCAGGAAAACTTTAAGGCCCAAATGGTCCCCGAAATCATATGGCCATCGCAATCATCATCATTCATATTCATCTTAGATTAAGCTTAGGATTAGGGACTCTCCTGGCGCACCATTACCATCATCATCACCCATCATATCATCGGGGCAACGTAACCCCCGCCTTCCAGGCGCCCAACCTCAGAAGTGGGTTACAAACACGCCATGCCAGGAGAGAAACCAGGAATGTCGAAAGACAAACCTGGGGCATTTGAAAAAAAAAATTGAAATATTGTTTAATTTATTGTTAAATTTTATGAATTTTAAAAGTATTGACTATTATCGGTTTTTTTATTACTTTCACGTGTCATTCCCATCCATTTCTCTAGGCTTTGGGCTTAAATTGCATCGGAACTGTCGCCAATCAACTTACGGACCTCGAAAACTATAGATTTAACAATAGTATTGGTAATTTTTCACATTTTTTCATCCTTCCTATTCCGCTCACCCTTTAGGTAAGTTAGGGATCAATGGATCTTAAATACCACCAGGAATATCACTAATCATATTAGTTTCCCGAAAAATATATAGGCCTACACTTGTTTCACAGGTGAAGATATATCTCGCTCAGGAATCTTGCCCATATTGGGGATCGAACTCAAAAACAGCATTAGGTAATAATATTACCACTAGGCCAAGCTGTGTACAAATAAGATTTATATAGGAAATTTTATTTTTATACACATTATACATATATATATATATATATATATATATATCATGTTTGTTAATTTAATTTGTATATGAACTTACCTGCTAACAAATACATGACCCCAGTCACAAGAACAGCGCTGATCTGATGTTTGAGCACTCCAAAAGCACCGACCAGTGCGGAAGAGCCCAAAATGATGAGGCAGACCAAGGCACACGAGATGGACAGATTCTGCATTCCTGAAACATTTTTTTAGAATATTTTTAATCGTTTATTCTATAAATAAACGGATTAATCAACACAAAATCTGCACGACCTTCTATTGGCTACAGGGAAGGGAACTATTATCCTTGTCATACGACTTAGTTCATGGAGAGCGGAACCTCTCTCAACAATAATCCCTTCAGCCAATCATGCTTAAGAAATGTTGCCCAGTTAAAACATCTCGATCTTCCAGTAAGAGAGCAGAAATTGAAATATTTTTTCCTCCAGGGCAGAATTTCACTATTTCAAAAAATATTAACATTTCCAACGCTAGAATATTATTATACACATAATATGTGAAACTCCTATATTTTCTTTTACCACGAATAACATTTATTTTGCGTCTGTTTTCCTCTTAGCAGTTTATATATGGAGGTACCTTTTGAACCCTTATAACTCATAAATCAATTTCTAAAAATTACCTACGATCACGATATGCGAATATGTGCAATGTTCGGGACCTTTGAAGACGAGATACGTATATTAGGAAAATGTTACGATTTAGAATATTGGTGACGTCAGTTGTTACCGGAAATATTTCTAAATTCAAATCATGAAAGATTGGCATGCTATGAGTTAATGGTAAATCCAGAAAATCGGATAAACGTGTATAAATTTCTGAACAAAGCGCGGAAAATAAGAACAACACTCATTCGTGAATAAATACATATGTAAACATAGTGTAATATAAATAATACTTATTAATATTCACACTCACTCACTGGCACTATCGAACCCGTAGGTTCATGGCCGCGCGGACATAAGCTCTCCATACATCCATATCCTGAGCTAATGCTTTCCAATCATTCCCTGTATAATCTACTTCCCTCAAATCATAGTTATTGTTGTTCTCCCACCTCATTCTTGGTCTACCAACTGGGCGTTTTCCCTCTGGCTTTCCTACAAGAAGCTTCCATGCACGTCTTTCATTCCCCATACGTGCAACATGTCCTGCCCATCGCAGTCTACGAGACTTAACTGTTCTTATTATATCTGGCTTCCTATAAAGACCATGTAGTTCATTGTTATGTAGTCTTCTCCATTCACCTGTCTGTTCATCTCTCTTTGGTCCAAAAATTTCCCTAAGAACTTTATTCTCAAATACTCGTAATCTCCTTTCCTCCCTTAAAGTAAGAGTCCATGTTTCGCATCCATATAATATAACTGGTAGAATAATAGTTTTATATATTTTCAGCTTAACGTTTTTTGAAAGGAGTTGGGACATCAAAAGTCTCTGCAATGCATAATAGCATGTATTTCCAGAATTGAGCCTATGTTTAATTTCTTTGTGCATCTCATTCCTATTTGTGATTATTGTTCCTAGGTACCTGAATTCAGCCACTTCCTCAAAATTTCCCTCATTTGTCATTAGCTGTCCATTTCCATTATATACTGAATTTCTACGTGTGACTATATATTTAGTTTTACTGATATTTACTTCCAGTCCCAATTTCTTAGTGTTACACAATAGTGTGTGCGTGTTGGCCTTTAGTATCTCCTCGCTATCGGCCAGTAGTACTACATCATCAGCATAAACTAACAGCTTATTAATATCATTCAGTTGTAAGTCTTCCTCATTCTCTAAAGAGTTAATGGCATGCCCTAGTACAAAATTAAATAGTAGAGGAGATAGTGCATCTCCTTGCTTCAACCCATTCTGGATTTCAAAAGTGTCTGAAAACTGTTTGCCTACACGCACCCTACTCTTTGAGCCATTTAGACACATTCGTATAAGTCTAACTAACTTTTTAGGAATTCCGAACTCCAGCAGGATACTATATAACTTCTCCCTCTTAATTGAATCATATGCTTCTTTGAAGTCTACATATAGTTGATGTACAGTACCATTGTATTCCCATTTCTTTTCTAAAATCTGTCTTATACTAAAAATCTGATCTGTTGTAGACCTGTTTCTTCAAAATGCACATTGATGATCTCCTAGAATGTCATCAATATAGGGAGTAAGTCTGCTTACTAATATATTTGTTAGAATTTTGTACGAAGTTGAAAGTAATGAAATGCCCCTGTAGTTGTTGCAATCAATTTTATCTCCTTTCTTATAAATTGGTATGATAATTGATTCCTTCCATTCATCTGGAAGAGCTTCTTTTTCCCAAATCATACTAAGCAACCAACGTATCTTGTCCATCAATTTTTCTCCCCCTGATTTTATCAGTTCTGCTGGGATCTCATCTGAGCCTGATGCTTTATACATTTTCAATTTTTCAATCGCCATTTCAACCTCTAATGAACTTGGTTCTGCGACTAACATTTCTGCTATCTGTAACTTATCCTCCTCAATGTCCTGTTCCGTATATACATTTAATAGCTGATTAAAGTAACTTTTCCATCTATATAATATACTCCTAGAATCTGCAATCATATCCCCATTTTTATTCCGAATTATGTTTGTTCTAGCCTGAAACCTTTTATTCTCTATACTAATTCCCTGATATAATTCTCTAATGATCCTATTTTTTGCATTCATTTCAAGATCATTAATCTTCTCTCTCAAAAATTCCCTCTTTTTACTCTTTAGTAACTTGGTGGTTTCCCGTCTAACACTACCAAATTGCTCTAAATTTACCTCATTTGGCTCGTGTAACCATTTCATTTTTGCTAGCTTTCTTTTCTTTAAAATGTCGGCACATTCCTCATCAAACCATTTCTTGTTTTGCCTCTTTTTTAAACAACCAATGCTTTCTGATGCTGACAATTTAATAGTATCTCTTATAGTCTCCCATTCTTTATTTATATCTGTTTCTTCTTCGTTTGCCACATTGTCATCTGAAGATTCCAGTACTTCAAATCTATTAGCAATTTTGATTTGGTATTCTTGCCGCATTTCATCATTTTTCAAGTTTTGTAATTCATATTTTACAGAATCATCTTTAGCGTTTGTTCCTCTCATAAGTGATAGCCGTTGTCTGATTTTCACTCTGACCAGATGATGATCCGAATTGAAGTCTGTCCCTCTAACTGATCTAACATCAATGATGCTATTGTGCCAGCGTTTATCCACTAATAGGTCTAGATGATCTATCTGGTTCCGAGTTTCTCCATCTGGGGACGTCCAGGTGTATTTATGAATATCCTTATGCTGAAATGTTGTGCTCTTAACAATGAGATTCTTTGATGTGGCAAATGTGACTAACTAACCCCGTTGTCGTTACTATCTTCATGAAGACTGAATTTGCCTATTGTTGGTTTGAATATATCTTCCCGCCCCACTTTTGCATTAAAATCTCCTAAGACAATTTTCATATGATATCGTGAAAGGCTATCAAATAAGCATTCTAATTCTTCATAGAACTCATCCTTGATCTTGTCATCTTTATCTTCTGTGGGGGCATGTACATTTACAATTATAAAATCATGTCGTTTACCCTTTAGAATTATGTATGATATCCTATCACTAACAAACTTAATATCTCGAATAGCGGATAGGATCCTCCTTCTGACTAAAAAACCCGTTCCTAATGCAGGTCTTTCTGCACCCCCATAGTATAATGCAAAGCTTCCTGATTCCTGACTACCTTCTCCTGGCCACCTAACTTCCTGTAATTCCTTATTAATATTACTAACCTAATTAATGTATAATTTAATTGTATTTCTGTGTGATGGTGCGTTTTGACGTACTTACAGCAATGGCAACCATGATTGAAAGTTCAACTTCCTACATTTCGGGGTTGCCAACCTAAATAACTATACTGTAATATTACAAATTACAAACCTCGTACGCGATTAAAACCACTCCCTTTTATGTATACTACGCACTACAATGTATATACAAAAATATATCCAAAAAGTAGTGTTAATATACATTATACGAAACAAATCACTGCATTTTAAATGAACTGAACTTTATTTGAAATAATATAAAACAGTAAATACGTATTTGTCTCCATTTTATGACTGACTGGTGTCGCGGCCTGCTGTAGCCCTCAACTAATAAGGATTGCCCACACCCTTAACGTTAATCAGTTGTTTATAATGAACGCAAATATTTCCAACAAAGATTTATTATTTTACTATTATTTATTATTGGGAAAACACCATCGCGCAAAAAATAATGTACAACGCACGTTTGTGAAGGGTTTTATAGAATCTCGCTATCGCTTGGTTTTTAAACAATTTCTCGCTTCCGTAAAAACCACTTTCCAATCTCGCATCGTAATACACTATGTTTTCTATTGTGTTTTTTTTTCTTACTTTATACCATTACTAGACATTATTATATTGAAACGGACTGTCAACAGCACGTACGGCTTTTTTGCCCGTGCGATTCATATTTGTAAATAACATTGTAGCTATATATATATATCTTACTTTTAGTCTAATAAAGTCCTACTATTATTAGTTATTTAACATCATGAAAACCAATCAGCGATCTTGAGTTTAAACAAAGGAAAATTCAATCTCTGTCGTACGATAAAGGATTCATAGGGATTGAAGATGTTAATGAAACTTTTTTTTTTCTGTAGAGTAAAAATGGCAATATCGCCACAGGGGGGAAGTCATCTGATTGCGACCCCATGTGGAGCTTCCAGCTACTAACAAAAACTGTTAGCTTGCGCGAATTTAAGTGAAATCGAAAATTAGAATTGTAAATTAAACTCATCCTACTAGATTAAAATATATATACAGTCAATATGCCCATTTCACCAATAAATGTTTAAAATGGTCAACTAGTTTCTACAGCCAAGCTGTCATTCTCAAGACCAGATATTTGAGTCAATATCTGGTCTTGAGAATGACAGCTTGGCTGTAGAAACTAGTTGACCATTTTAAACATTTATTGGTGAAATGGGCATATTGACTGTATATATATTTTAATATTGTATCACCAAGAAGATCAATTGTGTATTAAATTCATCCTACTAGAGTTTCTAAAGACAAGAAAAGGGATATAAAAAAAAGGTGTTAAAATAATTAACTTACGTATGAAAGAATTTTAGACTGTCCCTTTGAGTTTATTCAAAGCCGACCAGGATCGATTTTTTTTAGATATAAATCCTGAGTATGATATTATTCCGACGGGATGTAAAGACGAGAGTCCCATGCCATAGATTTGCGGAACATGAAAGAACCTCAAGCATGAAATAAGAGGCATCTGAGCAATAATTTTTGCTTTTTCGCGCTTGGCTTTAAATTCTTCTTCTTCTTCTCCATCACGGTTTAGGCTTATTTACTAGCCTGTTCCGGCTCCAAATTGCTGCTTTTTCCATCTTTTCTTTGGTCTTCCCAAACTTCTTCTTCCTCGTGGTGAATAGTTGAATGCTGCTTTTGGTATTCTATTCTCAGTCGTCCTTGTTAAGTGTTCTTTCCAGTTTGTTATATTGTTCACTATTATTGTGTTTAATTCATCTACTTTTAGTTGTCTTATTTCTGTTATTATGTTTTTGTCTGTTCTTCGATATCCTGCTATTGGTCTGAGGAATTTCATTTCAGCAGCTTGTATTCTGGCAGATTGTTGTGTTGTCACTGTCCATGTTTCGGATCCATAAGTAATAATAGGCACTGTCAGTGTATTGTATAATTTCATTATAGAGTCTTTCCTGGCTTTATTTTTCAAAGTTCTTGTTAATGTTCCTGTTACATAGCTAAATTTATTTAGTTTATTATTTATATCTGTTTCTCCAGTGTATGATTTTCGCAACCTAGGAAGTTATATCTTACCACTTGTTCTATTGGTTTATTTTCTAATATTATCTTTGTCCGAACTGGATGAGCGCCCATGAAAGCCATTGTTTTTTATTTTTCTGATTATATTTCCATGTTGTATTTTTTTTATATTTCATTTGGTTTATATAGCATTCTTTGTAGTTCGTCCTCTGTTTTTGCTATTAAAATCTGGTCATCTGCAAAGGCTACTGTTTTTATTACTATATTTCCTAGGTTAATTCCCCCAGTTGTAATTTGCTTCCATGATCTTATCATGTCATCAAAATAAATGTTATAGGCCTAATTGTTGGTTTTAAATTGCGACACTAATTATCTAAGAAGTTAAAACATACCGTTAAATTACTGCCGCTAACGTCTCTGGCTGCCATCTTAGAGGCCAGAGTTCAAATCCCGGTTATACTTTAGACTTATTTGAGTACAGGGTCTTTTTCGAGATCAATGTATGCAATTTAACAAAACTAAAATTATGGCATTTCATGGGAAGGATCCCATACAAAGTAAAATCTGTCTCCAGAATAAAATTTTAGAGAGATCTAATCAATTTTAAATATCTTGGATATTATCTCTCTATCTGGGATGAGAAGGATATTCCTGAAATAATTACTAGTTATAATAAAAGTTTAGGAATATTAATCAAGTTATGAAACCATCCCTTGTACAAAAAAAAAACACCAGATTACGTTTATATAACACTTTGGCTAGACCAGTGTTGACCTATGGTAGTGAAGCATGGACACTAAAAAGACAACATGAAAGCAGAATAACGGCTTGTGAAATGAGATTCATACGCAGAACAGCGGGTTACACCAGATGGGATCGGAAAAGGAACACCGATATCTTAAAAGAATTGAAGACTACGCCAATTTTGGAATATATTAAACAGTACCAAGAAAATTGGAAACACCATCTTGAAAGAATGAGTTCAAATCGGATCCCCAAAGCTGTTTATAATTATATACCAAAAGGACAAAGATCACTGGGCCGTCCTATGAAACGCTGGAGGGAAAATTTTCTATAGGATCGTAACAGGCCTTGGCCTAATACTTGGAAGGAAGAAGAAGAAGATGTATGCAATTAAGGTATTGCTAGGATGAAAAAGTCGGTAAATTTTGCTTAAATTCCTCTTTATTCAGGCTTAAATATATTTTATGAGCTTGAAACTCTACAGACATGGGACCCAGGGCTTTAAAGACCCTCCCGGAGGACTAGCTCCTAATATTTCTCCATCCAAAAAAATCCATCGACCCCGGCCGGGTTTGAACGCGACTCTCGGGAACCGAAGCGGCCGACTTCGAATTCAATTTAGCCTCAGGGAAACTGATTTGCTATTTGTATTGAGAAATATCGAAATATGGTTAAGAAAATTAAAACTAAGATTGAATACATCAGGTGAAAAATGAAACTTCCTATACGCCTACTGTTCTCTGCTAGCCAATATCGGCAACCACTTTAATTGGTCTTTGGTGTTTGGACCTGTTGTACCACTGATTTAATTTTTCTTTTGTTGAATGTATTCTAACGGATATCTACAGATAGATACCTCGAGGAATGAGATCAATTTACGTATTGGATGTCCTGCGGAAATATGAATTTGGTCCGTAAATACGCCTAATCCTTACTAATTCTTCTACAGCAGTGAGACAGTTTGAAGTAGACAGAGGGTTGTTAAAGAGCGTCGTTAAATAAAATTCTAACAAGGGAACTGTCAACCATTGCATGTCAAAATCTACCTTGATTTTTCTCCCAGGTAAGCGTTGTGATGTATCAAGGCCATATCCAAAAAAATATTTGCCGTTTTTATCTGCAAGGTATTAAAATCCAGCTCTAAATACCTCATTTAAACTATAGAGAAATAATATAACTCGTGAATTGGTAGATTTAATAACGCTCACTATACACCTCACTCCACTCCACTCTTTATTCGTTCAGGGAATCCATCTGCTCCATACAGTAGGTTGACATTACTCGATTGTAACTTCGATTTCTGTGCCTTGCAATTAAAAACGACAGATCATTGTTTGGACACGGCCTAGGTACATCACAACGCTTCTGAGAGAAATTTCAAGGTAGGTTTCGGCATGTAACGGTTGACAGTTTCCTTTTAAGCTCATTACCGTCGCAGTTCAAAGCTGGGCGTGAAAGAGCGCACAAATTTTGCTTAAATGTTTTAGGGTCTCTTATGTGCCGTAAATCTACGACTTCGCACCAATACGTTAACTAACCTTCCGAAAGAAGTCATACTCCAGATTTTTAAGCCCTAAAAATTCCATCGATCCTGCCCGGTCTTAAATTGCGAACATAGCAACCAGCCATAATCATGGTAACAAAAGTTTTATGCCTCCGAGTTTATGCCAAGAATGAAGTATAATAATAGCATTAAGCATGATTTGAGGAAGGTAAATTACTCGGGAATTATCGGAAAACTACAGCTCAGGATAGTTATGTATGGAAAGCTTATGACCATGTGGCCATAAATCTCCGTTTTCGATAATGCCAGTTAGTTACTTTTTAAGAAAATTTATAATTTTGAGATTTTTTTTTAATATTCTAAAATGATTGACGTGTTGACATGGGAAATGTAGTAAGTCATAAAATAAAATTTTACAGGGGAAGCAAGAAACAATTTTCCCATCATCAATTTTAATATAATTTTGACACTACTAAACAAGAAATTTTATTTGCAAAATAGTTAGAAATATCCATATTAGCTTTACAAAATATATTTAAATTTAAAAGTGTCAACATTATTTTTTGTTTCCTCTGTAAAATTAGCTTTTTATGACCTTTCCATGCCAACGCCTCAATTTTAAAGTGATTTTTTGCAGGATGTAAAATGTTGGTTATGTCCTATGGAGGCGTTATTTCTTGGTCCACTGGTTTATTTATTAGGAATTAAATTGTTTTCTCACGTCGAGATTGCGTTGATAAAATATTCAGAAACTTCGCGTCTCTTAATTCCAGTTTTATTGCCATCTGCTAGATCCCCTAAGACAGGAAATGAAAAAGAATTCATACATTATTCTATCACAGTCTACCACTTTCATACAGTTCGAGATTTCGTGTTGAAATCTTGTTATACATATGTTTTTTAAGGCCAGGTGTTTGATATCCTGTCAAATCATAAAAAAATATGCAATCTGATGGAGGAATTATGTCCCACGTTGTGGTGACATTTTGATGTAGGCATATTGTATTGATATCATTACACAAACAGAAGATGGAACATATGTTCCGAAAGGTCTCCTTGATATTTTACAACATTATAAAGTTGAGGACGGCTGAGATCTCAGGTACTTATTTAATATTTAAATTTTTACATAGTGACCTCAACGGTGTTTCGTAATGAATTTTAAAAATATTGTCTGCTGCATTATATATTTTTTACAGCACCTAACTATACCTGGCCCCATCTTGACGTTGTGTTCTTATTGCTCCATTCCCTTGTCCACGCAAGTACCGTTTACATCGTTTCTACAGTAAGGTTGTCCTGCACTTGAAGGGTTCGGCGTTGAATCCGCTAGCCCTGCTTATGAGTTATCATTTATCATCTAGAACTAGGAAATTGAGGAAATATCATTTTTTTATTTTATATCTGAAGATGAGGCCAAACATAATATAAATACATTTTGGGTTATTGTAAGCCAGAAAATCCTTTTGTTATTTTCGATTTTTTGTTTTTTTGTTTATTGGTCCTTTTTTGGCATTATTTTAGGTCTTAACGGTTTTTTTTTGTGCAGCGTTACCTTCTTTTGACTACATTTGTACAATTTTTATATTTTTTAGGAAGGAAAAGTCCAAGGAGCAAGTCCTACGGGAGGGACTTTAAGCCGTGGGTCCCGAGTCTGAAGATTTTCACGCTCGTAAAAGATCCTTAAGCCTGAATGAAAAGGCCTCTAAGCAAAATTTACCGAATTTTCCCGTCCTAGTACTACCTTGGTTTCCTAGATGTCAGTATGAGGCGAAACGCTGACCATGGACCACTCAAATTACATCTATACGAAAACAAGTGTAACTAAATTAGTATGGTTCAAATTCTTCCTGTAGGAGGAGAGCGCCTAAATCTCTGTTACGGGAAACATGGGCTTACAAGATACAAGAAGATATTCAGGAATCTGCAGAGTATAGTCTCAATTCCAAAGTCTTTTAAAAACACTGTCTAGTTTTACTTTCTAAAAAAATGTCACATTCCAAACAATTTTGTTCCGCGAGAAAATGTTGAACCCTCACAAAATATCCCGTTATTTTTAACCATCAGCCTACTGACCGACTTCAAATTTTCCACTTCAAAGTTGCCACTTTGTGACAATTACCTCGAGCAGAGGGCGAAGGCAGCAAGGTTGTCTTTATCTACTCGTTAGCAACTGCAACACTTTTTACGTCCTTCTTCCAGTTTTATAGGTATTTTGTAGGTTATCTTTAGGCATTTTTAACGCTCTATTATAGGCATTTTATAGGTCTTTAACTTCCGAGTCCTAATTATAACACTTGTAAATTATAGCTATCGAAATGTCTATTTACACATAATGTTTGTAATATACTCACTATGTTGCCAATCCGCCTTCCCTTCATCCCCCTTGTTTATATCGGGGTCCAAATAGTTTATACACTGGGTTTGTGTGAAGCCAACTTTAAGCAGCAGGTGGCGCTCTTCATCTGAAACAAATGTATTAAAAAAAACTCTAGAAACTAGTGTCATATGGATTAAATTCATGTTAGTTTATGTCGTCCTGATAGAAATATATATATATATATTTATATGGCAGAGAAATTACTCAATTTTGCTTCCTCATTTGATGTTTACTGTTAAAGAACTCCGTTAAAATATGAAATTAAAGTTAATTTTTAGTCGTAATTTATCTTATCTTTTTTTTTTTTTGGAGACCAAATTTAGTCTTAATTATTTTCAAAATCTAGGAACCGAAGTTAGCTGTTCACAATAGTATTAATATACTTTTATGCTAATTCATAAATAATATAATTGCAGTTATTATTTTTATTTGTTTATTTAGAGTACTAAATCTCTTTAAGACTTAAACTAAGATTATTTCATTCAAATGTGAAATCAGTTTTATTATAAGGCTGTGGAACTTGGAAGGCTACAAAACAAATTGGAAAGAAATTGTAAATCTTTGTAAATCGTTGCCTGAGAAATATCTCGGGTATATGCTGGCCAGAAATTATAACAAATGAAGAACTTTGGAGAAGAACGAATCAAAATGAAATTTATAAAGAAATCAAATCTTGAAAGTGGAAATGAGTTGGTCATGTGTTAAGGAGAGAGAATGATATCATCTCAAAAATGGCATTTGATTGGAACCCCAAGGATTGAGAAGGCGAAGAGGAAGACCTAGGGCAACATGGAATAATACCATCAGGGATGAAACTGAACAGGCAGGGATGAGTTTGAATGAAATTAAGGCATTGGAAAACAACAGAGTGCGTTGGCGAGCTTTTATGAAGGCCCTAATGCTCCCAGTGGAGTGACCAGGATTACTACTACTACTACTACTACTACTTATAAAACAAATGTATTTGTATTTGCTCATACCTCGGAAGATACTATTTTTCATCATCATCATCAAGAAGGATTAAGCCCAATGGCTTGTTCCGATCTCATTATAGATCGAATTGGTCCTTCCATCTCTTCAATGGTCTTCCCAACAATCTTCTACCTTTTGATTTATAATTATACATTCTTCTTGGTATGATACTATTTTTAAGACTCATATACTACATACTTTTTTTAAGGCAAGATGCATGTCACCTCCTTTAGATATGTTGTAAATTTTCACTCAGCATAAATTAACAAACTAAATTGAACATATTACATAGTTAAATATAATAAATTATTTATCTACAAATACTCAAAATATTGTGTAATCTACTCGTCTCTGGTGTCGTGGTTTGCGGGTTCAAACTTGGCCGGATTCTGTATATTTTTTTCAGGTTGTAAAAATCATAACATTCCTTCGGAATTAAACTATAGGCCTATTCTTGTCGTAAATGTACGAAATCTTCAAGCTTCAAATAAAAGCTTCTGACCAAAATATGACCCCTTTTCACTCCTAGCTCTGTATTGCGATGTTAATGATATCAGCTGTTAAAAATGCATTCAATAAAATATATCTACCTACTTGTACGTAATCTGTTTAGAAACTAAAAACCAAAGTTAATTCTGAATTCAATCAATTTCTGTCATTTTTAAACTCTAAGGGCCATGGTTTATCTCTTATTTACAATCTAAGAACTAAAATAAAAATTTCAGTCTACAGAAATCGATTTTTAGGAAGATCTGCACGATGCTCTAAATTAGACAGGATCAGAGACAATATTACCCGAGAAAAAATTAACTTTAACGAAATTTGTGGAAAATAAACAAATACAATGGTTGGACACGTGAAGAATTAAATATCAATGTCTTGGGTTTTTAATAATATTTTTGCTCCATATCACCAAATTTAGCATTCCAATTACTTTTTTTCCCCATCACTAATTCTTTTCTCAATTTCACTATAAATTTCCCCATCTGTTTCTAAAATCCATCCTAAATATTTGAGTTTTTCAACGTTTTTAATTTCCACATTTGCACATTGTAATTTGTCTTCATTCTCTAGATCTGTCGTGAGAAAATTAATGATTGTTTAAATAATTTATCCTTAAAATACTTTAAATAGTTATAAATTGAAATCATCATCGTCATCATCAGCATCAAGGATTAGACCTGCTGGTCTGTTCCGATCTCATGTTAGAATTGGTCTATCCATCTTTTACTGAGTCTTCCAACATTTCTTCGTCCTAGTGGTTTGTAATAAAGAATCTGTTTCGGAATTCTATTGTTATCCATTCTATTTATGTGGTCCATCCATTCATCTCTGTATTGTGTAATTCTATCTAATAGTTTGAATATATTCAGTTCTCTTCGTATATCCTCACTTCGCCTTTGATCCATTATTGTATAGCCAGCCTCACTCCTCAGACACCTCATTTCTGACGATTCTATTCTTCATTCCTGGTTTTGGTTAAGACCCAATGTTCCGATCCATATAGTAGTGTTGAAACCGCCATTGTTTTATAAAATTTTAAAAGTGTCTCCTTCCTAGTTCATTTGAGACTTCGTTTTATGGTGCCACACATATAATTACATTTATTTATTCTGTTTTCAATGTCTTAATTTTTTCTATATGATACATTGTATCCCAGGTAATTAAAACTGCTCACTTGTTCTATTATTTTATTCTCTAATTGAAGTTTTACTCTTAGTGGTTCATACCCTCCGAAAAGCTAAAACTTATGTTTTTAGAGTAGACATTTTCAAGTTGTATGTTTCACATATTTTACTTAATTTATAAATTGCTCGTTGTAGGCCATCTTCTGTCTCTGATATCACAACCTGATCGTCTGCAAAAAGTAAAGTATCTAATAAAATATTGTCAATTTTAAAATGATTAGTTAAAACAATTTGCCAGTTTTGTATGGCATCGTCTACACACACACACACACACACACACACACACACACACACACACATATATATATATATATATATATATATATATATACATTAAAACGTGATGGCGAAAGTGGGCATCCTTGTTTTACTCCACAGTTTATTGTTGTTGTTTTATTGTTTTGTGTTGTATGTTCATCATCATCTGCCTTTCAAGTATTAGGCCCAGTGGCCCGTTACGGTCTCCCGCCATCTCCGAAAAGGTCGACCCACAGATCTATGTTGTATGTTAATTAATATTTCTTATCTACATTTTATAAACTTTCAATAATTTTAACCAAATGTTGTGGAATGCCTCTGTTTATCATTATATTCCATAATTTATTTCTATTCACTCTGTCAAAAGCTTCTCAAAATCTATAAATGCCATATATGTTGTAAGTTATATTCCCTACGTTTCTCTATTAATTGTGTTATAACATATATACAGCCTTAACAAGTTCTTCCTTTTCTAAAACCGTTTTGATTTTCTGATAACATACTTCCAATGATAATATTGAGACGACGTTTTAAGATGGAGGCATAGATCTTATTACATGTATTTAGAAGACTTATTCCGCGATAATAAAGTAAGTTTAAATTGAAATTAAAATAGTAAAACATATATTATCACAAATATTCTAGCAGCCTTCTTCCAAGTAATTACACAAACGTCCAGCATTCAATATCATTCTACTAGTAAGTAGACCTATAGAACAAAATACGAATTGAAGTGAACGGACACTGTGGATATAATGTCATTTGATAGATTGATTGACTGATTCCCATTCGTCCCATTGTGGGACATGCGTGCTTCCCTTGTGGGAAGTTCCTCAACCAGAATAATTTAGTTACGCTTATTTCCCTATAGTTGTCAATGTGGACATATGATTAGTAAATCGCCTTGAGAAGACATCTAGTAGGAAACTGAGCTATTACTCGGAAGGATGAAGGTCAGTTAAATTATGTTAAGTGGCCTTTTTATTCAGACTTGAAGTTATTTTACGAGCTCAAAAATCTTGAGTGGTGGGGTTGAACATAACCAGGTATTTACTTACGCAACTTAAGATATTTTTAATGAAATTTATCCCATTACTAGGTGATATTTGTAACATTTATGCCCAGAAAATTGCCATCGTGAAAGTATTTTAATGTAATGTGTAATTTACTATTGTAAATATGTTTTTACGCTGTAACCGTCAGCCATTTTGAATTCCCATAGAAGAGGTATTTTTTTTTACGTATTTAAACACATTTAAAATGTAACGAACCTAAAGGCTAAGTAACTTAATTCAGCGCACCCCTAATTCAATTACTCTAGCCTAGGGTGAATCCCATGAAACGCCCTTTTTTTACGCGGTTAAATATGTACATTTGTTTGTGTTTTACGCTGTTAAATTCGGACATAAATCAGTTATTATCGTCGGAGAAGCTGTGTTATTGACAGAGCCGTGAGTTTATCACAGGTTAAAATGTAATTATCGCTAGTTATTAATATGGTTATCGCTGATTCATATAAAACTGTGTTATTTTAAACTGTGAATAACTGTGAATTTGAAAAGTGTTGAGATAACTATTGTAACCAGAGTGGTCACGACAGGAAATAGTCCCACCTTTTTTTTTTTTTTTTCATATTTACGAGTAAAATGAGTTAAAGATAATTAAATTCCGGGGCTAAATATTTTTAATATATCATTTTATAATTATTTATTGCATTTAAGTGGTGTTTAAGTGGGTAATTTAATTTGGTGCTAGCTTCCACGGCGCTTCTTGAGACTCTGCACCCACTCGGAGAACTTATCCCTTGGACTTTTCCATCCTAAAAATCCATCGATCCCGCCCGGTCTGAACTTGCGACTTTCGGGACTAGATACAAGGAAACCACTAGATACCGCCGATTTGAAGTGAAGATTTAATTCAAGACTGATTTGCGCGAGACCTAAAACGATTACACGCAAAATGACTAACCATTAGATAGAACTTGTCCAAAATAATCACGAAAGCATGTACAATTCGATTTCATATAAAAAAAGTGGACTTCATTTTTTTTATTTCGGAATTTATCCACAATACAGTGGTTTTCCACCACCCTCAAGAAATTCGCCTTCTCTAGTTGTAGCGGTCCTGAAACATGCATAATTCACTCATACTTCTTCTAACACCGTCCATTCAACCTTCTTAAGGTCTTCCCCTTTTTGCTATCTATTTTCCACTTAATACGATTAAAAAAGTACTTTCTCATATAGGTAGGATATTTTTTGTATCATTACTAATAATTTATGCTTATGAAATATCAATTTTTTATTATTTTATATTACACCATTGAGGCTAAATTGTATTATAAATAAGTTGTATATACCTTTCTTTTTATTTTTCCACTCCGTCTTTCTCAATATTTTTTTTTTGGTTAGATTAATAACCTTCTTGTCATTTTTATTAGTAGTGAAATCTTCAGGTTTCTTGATATTTGTTTTCAATTTGTCTAATTTTTTGTGCATTGTGTTATATTTGTTTTTATTGTTTTTGAAATGTTATTATGTAGTTGATTTGCTATTATTTGCCACCTTTACCAAATGCGATTGCTGCTTCTTGATTCAAATAATATAATTGATTGTTAATATTTTGCTTTTTTTAAAAATAAATTTTATTTCATTTTGTATCCAATATTTTTCTGTAAATCTTTTGGTTTTATTTTCTGTATAATTACATATTATTGTTTATTTTGATTTTGGCGTATTTAGGTATTACTTGATATTTCATACATTACTTACTTACTTACTTACTCACTGGCACTATCGAACCCGTAGGTTCATGGCCGCGCGGACATAAGCTCTCCATACATCCCTATCCTGAGCGAATGCTTTCCAATCATTCCCTGTATGATATTTCATACATTCTTTATTGAAATATATATCTGCTCTAATTTTATGTAATTTTAATTTAATATTAAAATATTTTGAAATATATTTTAGCCTGACTGGTTAATGAATCTACATTTATGAAATTCATTTTTTTATTATTTTATATTACACCATTGAGGCTGTATTTTATTATAAATAAAAATTATATACTTTTTTCTTTTGTATTTTTACACTCCGTTTTCAGAAATATGTTTCTGAAATATTGAGGAAGACGGAGTGTAAAAGTACAAAAGAAAAAAAAGTATATACAATTTATTTATATTAATCATTTATCATCTTTAAAGTCTAGGAACTGAAGTCAATAGTTTTTTTTAATTATTTAGGAACCAAGTTTAATATGCGGGCCTTCTATTAAATTTATTTTTGAAATTTAGGATGCTAAGTTAGTCTGCAGGAGAATTAGAACTCTCTTGATATTTTTTAAACTGTTAAAATGAAAGTTAGAGTGATGACAATGTAAGAAGTTATTTTGAGTGCTTGAAAGCGCTGTCTCTTGAGACAAGCTGTTAAAGTTATGTCAGTGCAGTTTGCATGTCAGTTTAATTCTGATGTGCTGCAATGCAGTCGCGATCACGGCCCCCTGGTACAGCTCTCTCATCTCAAAACCAGATCGATCTTCAGACTTGCCAACTTACAAACGGTCAATATAATGTTTAAAATTACTAAATATCGTTGTCTTAATGTTGTCAGGATTATTAAGTCTAGGAGACTGAAATGTACTGGTCGTCCAAGAATGGGTAACAATGAAAATGTTTTCAAAATTTTACAAGGACACCCTTAGGGAAACAACCATTAGGAAGGCATATGTATAGATGGGACGATAATATTAGAATGGATATTAAGTAACTGGATATCGAAATTATGAAATGGAATGAATTGCAGAGCAGTGGCCCTTAGTGAATGCGGCATTAAACCTAGGGTTCCTCGAGCTTTAGTTAGGTACTTAAGTATCACAAAATACGGGCAGACCAATAACTTTGACTCTAGAAAATTGTATAATTATTGAGAGAGAGAGAGAGAGAGAGAGAGAGAGAGAGAGAGAGAGAGAGAGAGAGAGAGAGAACGAGCTAGTTGGTTCAAGGGGTAAGTTTGAGATTCGTATTCAGAAGTTCTGGGGTTCAAATCCCGGTTCCTACGAACTTGTTTTTTTCACTGGTCCAAGGTAATTGCTTAGTCGGAATTTCGTTACCAGCATCCATTTATTTATATCAATTCATAGTATCATTAACTGCGTGGTCTAAAGTAAGCTAATTCCTCAGCAAGTCAAAGGCAAGGCCTTTCGGACAAAAAAAAATATATATATTTAGTGATGTTGATGGAACATGTTCCGAAAGACCTTTCGAAGTTTTTTTAACTTAAATTTTACTTTCTGAGAATAACATATCTCAGGTATATATTTGATTATTTCTAACGTTTATTAGGAATTTAATCTAAAAAATATATGTTCTTATTTTACACTCTGTAGGCAGAATTAAATACAGCTGTAGTTTTGATTTCGCATTTTTCGCTCTGGCATTTTTACTTCATGTAATAAATGCAAAGCGGTTCCTGGAAACTTGCCATTTTGAGCAAATGTAGGACGAATCCCTCATAATGTAAATTGCTCAGCCACAGAAGGCTACTACATGAATATTAATCTTTATTTACATTATCTTACAATCATCTCTCAGATTTGTTAATTAACTTAAAGTGATCTGATATGAAGTACGTCAAAGATCAGCATTCTGCATATAAAAAAGTAACAACACATCAAGTTATTCCGCTCGCGGAGGTATTATGAAATCAATTACATATAAAGTATCTTGGCAATAAACCAACAATTATAAAGCACTAAGACATAATAGTTCTTTAGACAACTAGTTACAAAAGCAGAGGTTTGGTAACGAGATTCTAAAGTTAGAACATGACCGAAGGGAGCTATAATATTATAATGATATTGTGAAAAGAAAAATTAATATCTGAACTGGAATCGAAACGTGGACCTCTCCTTCTCCGTAGGAGTGTGCAGCCCACTACATCATTCTGGACTTGGTACAAACTTTAACAATTATTTCCATATATATACAAATCTATAATTCTCATTTCGTCCGCTGCTAGGTAGGTGTCACTAACAACGCCGACGGCCGGTTTCATTTAGAAGTATCTATGTTTGAGAATTTTACACCACCACTTTTGTAAGCAGTAATCGTTGTTATTTAACATTTTCCAATACTGTTACTTTAACACAGTTCCAATAATTGATCATATTATAATATTATACTGATATTGTGAAAAGAAAAATTAATGTCTGAACCAGGAATCGAACCGTTGGACCTCTCCTTCTCCGTAGGAGTATGCAGCCCACTACACCATTCTAGACTTGGAGCTAGTCACTAAACCCTAATTTTGTAACGTGTTGTCTACAATATTTTTTCTACGTTTAGAGTATTTTAGTAGGCCTATATATTGTATATTTAGTAAATTAATTAAATGTATTTATTGCGGAAATATTATATTTAAAGAAAGAGTAATGTGGGCGTTGGAGAAAAAAATGATCAATCAATAAATATTGTTGTTATATGCTGCAATTTTGTGTGCTAGTTTCATATGCGAATTTAAAGTAAAAATGAGCGGAAAAGGTGATTTTCACGGTTCATCAGAACAAAATTAAAAGCAGTCCAATATGTTATTAATACACTTCCAGAAAATCGAAGAAAGTTTATTAATGCAGTTATACGAAATTATCATTAAAGTCTATTTTAAGTTTTGTTGAACCTGTATTTTATGTATTATACATAGTCAATAAAAAACTCAAATCACCAAATTAAAATTTAAAAGAGTCAATTAGTTTCAATAGCGAAGCTATCATTTTCAAGACTAATTATTGACTATACTTACTTACTTACTTACTCACTGGCACTATCGAACCTGTAGGTTCATGGCCGCGCGGACATAAGCTCTCCATACATCCCTATCCTGAGCTAATGTCTTCCAATCATTCCCTGTATAATCTACTTCCCTCAAATAATAGTTAATGTTATTCTCCCACCTCATTCTTGGTCTACTAACTGGGCTATCCTACAAGAAGCTTCCATGCACGTCTTTTATTCCCCATACGCGCAACATGTCCTGCCCATCGCAGTCTACGAGACTTAATTGTTCTTATTATATCTGGCTTCCTATAAAGATTATGTAGTTCATTGTTATGTAGTTTTCTCCATTCACCTGTCTGTTTATCTCTCTTTGGTTCAAAAATTTTCCTAAGTACTTTATTCTCAAATACTCGTAATCTCCTTTCCTCCCTTACTGTAGAAAAACAAATTAAAACAGGTAAACAAAATAAAAATTTAAAATTTTGACTACGTCACATGACGAGATTAATAATTTTAAATTACTTTGTGATATCGTAAATCTAATCTTCTTAATAAAAGAGAAGAGGATTAAATTTATGATGTCACAAAGTAATTTAAAATTATGAATCTCGTCATGTGACATAGTCAAAATTTTAATCGTTATTTTGTTTAATTTATCTATTTTAATTTGTTTTCCTATAGTCAATAATAGCTTGAAAATGATAGCTTTGCTATTGAAACTAGTTAGAGTAGATTTTCAATAATTTACTAGCGAATACCCGGTGTGAACTGCTACGCCTAAATAAATAAAACATACTTTTATGTTTAGTTGAATAAGTTGAAAGAAAATCACGGGTTAATTAAATTGTATAGTATACATTGCGACGACCCAAACATGTCGAATTTCAGGTAAGCACCCACTTCGAATGACAGGATTTCGCTGATTTTTTGTTGTTGATAATATCAAGCTCGGTATATTTTAATAGTACTCGTATATACTGAGTTTCGTTGTGAAACATAAAAAATTGCGACAGCAAGAGGGATTTTTAAATTTTCGTTTCACATGAACTCCTTCACGTAATGATTTTAGAGAGTAATATATAGCGACTAAACACCCTCCGTACTTGAAAACCTGTATGTACAAATTTTCATAACATCGACCGATTGCTTTTCGAGTTTTGCGTGCACAAACATATGCAGGCTGAATTTTTATATATAGCCTAAATAAATCTGATAAAATTATTAGCCATAGTAATGTATATGGTTTGTATTTTTATTTAATTTTTTCCGATTTTATTTGTATTTTCGTATTATCTGTATTGTTAGGCAAACTCCATTTGGAGTCAGATTTGTATTACAATAATATGCTATTACTCTGGTATGCAAATTTTAACTTCTCCCTGGGGTTTCTTTTCCAATATGTGAATAGACCTATTTTAACCATGCTGATTTAAATATGAACTCAGTTTTTCTCCACTACGTACCAACGTTTTACAATATGACAATATAACACAGTTAAACATAAATATATATATTTGAGCACTGTTTTTAATTAATCACTTACATTTAAAGCAGATGTCAGGAAACATAAAAAAGAAATGTGGAATAGGGTATGTGGAGAAATTGAGCATACAGTAGGCTATTCAAAGTCAACCCAAGCATGGAGGACAATTACAAACATGCGAAATGATAATACGACAAATAGTTTTAATTTAGTACCAATGAAAACTTTTCAGGAATATTTTAAAATGCTTCTAACAGAAACTAGAAAAGAATTTATAGACTATGCTACACTGAATAATGGAAAGGATGACTCAATAGAACCTATAACAGAAGAGGAGGTAAAAACGTTCAACAAATAAATTTATCAATTGAATGTCTAAGCTAAGAGAATTATCACATGACTGAAAGCAAGTAATGGTATCTTAAACCAATTTGTTGAGAACAGCAAAAAATGGAAAAGCGGCAAGTCCAGGAGGAATTACCATGGAACTAATTAAATATGGTGGTTCAGGAATTATAAGAATTTTAACTAGACTTTTTAACCAAGTGATAGAAGGAGATCATATTCCAGATGAGTGGAAGTTATAGTATATTAGTGCAATATAAAAAAAATATAGGGAATAAAAGAGATCCAACAAACTATAGAGGGATCAGTGTTATGACAGCAATTAGTAGATTGTTAAGTACAATTATTAAAATTAGATTAGAGGAACTAATACAAAATAATATATCAGAAGAACAAACAGATTTTACAGCAGGTAAATCGTGCCTTGATAATATATTTATGATTAGGCAGATTACAGAAAAAATGTTGGCTGAAGGGAAAGAAGTTTATACGGTATTTTTAGATCTCGAAAATGCATATGACACTGTACCCATCAACAAGCTTTGGGTGGCAATGGAGAAGTTTGGAATACCTACATCTCTTGTACATTTTATAAAAAGAATGAATGATTGTAAAACAAGTATTAAGGTTGGAAATAGAGTATCCTCAAAATTTTATATAACAAAATGATTAAGACAAGGATGCGGGATGTCACCAACATTTTTCAAGATATATTTAGAAGATGCATTAATGAAATTAAATAAGTCATGTAGGGGAATGGGAATCAACATTAATGACCGTTTACTGCACAATTTATTATTCGCTGATGACCAGATTATAATAGGACAAGATAAAGAATATATAGAATATATGATTAGAAAGTTGGTAGATGCATTTGAGGTAGGTGGACTGAAGATAAATTATATTAAAACAGAATATATGGTAATGGGAGGAAATTCAGAAGACCTAAAATAGATAATATGATAATTAAACGTGTCGAAGAATTTAGATATCTTCGATCTATAATAGATAAATCTGGTACTTATGAAAAATATATTATTAACAGAGTAAATTGTGCAAGGAAGGAGATTAGATCCCTGAATGATCTTTTATGGAATAGAAATTTGACCAGAAAACAAAAAAAGAGATTATACAGACAATAATAGAAAGTATACTTACATATGGATCAGAAAGCTGGACAATAAATGAAAGGATGCAGAAAAGAATCTTGGCGACAGAAATGGATGGATTACGGAGAAGTATGAGAATATCCAGGCTACAACATATACGAAATACATATATCAGACAAGAAATGGATGCACAAGAAACTGTTATCGAAAGGATTACAAAGAGAGCTTTACAGTGGTATGGACATGTACAACGGATGTCGGAAGACCAGTAGCCTAAACAGGTGTTAGATTGGATGGTATCAGGTAGAAGGAAGAGGGGGAGAAGTAGAAGAATATGGTATGAGGGAATATATGATGCCATGATGAAGAGGAATATGGAAGAGGGACAATGGGAAGATAGGAATCTCTGGAAAGCAGGAATCAAGGGCGAACTGCTGTAAAGTGGAAAGCCTGTATTAGGATGTATTAGGTTAGAACATTTGAATATTAGCCCATTTTTTTTACTTCTTATCTTCGAATGAATTAAGAGATATACACAGAAGTATACTAAAAAGTCTTATTCTTCTTCTTCCTTTCATGTGATAGCCCTGGGGGTCTGTTACGGTCTCAATCCAATGTTTGAAAGGTCTGCCCAAAGATTTCTTGCCTGGTGGCTGGTAATTTAAGATTTGATGTGGTATTCTTGTTCGGTTCATTCTTCTTACGTGAGATTTCCAGTTGTTTCTATACTTTTGTACATATTCTATGATTGATTGTGTTTGTAATTCTTTGAGAATCTCAGAATTCCTTTTATGGTCTGTTCTTGAGTAATCTGCTGTACGTTTCATAAAATTCATTTCTGCCGCAGTTAGTCTTTGTTCATCTATACTGCGAATTGTAGATATTAAAAATGTATTATCTTTAAAATAGGTAATTGCAAAAATTGGTGCGTGATAGAAAAAACGGTTTACAGTTTTGAGATCAGCATACCGTATCAGAATTATATCAAAATTACTAAGATATAGGCCTATTTTGCAGGAAACGCCAGAATCATGTAAACCAGTGTTATTAATAAACCTTGGAAATATGTGATGAAAAAGTAGTGAACATAAAAAAAATAAACATTTTAGGACTAATAATGGACATAAGTTGTTAGTTCTGTTGTATTTATTATAACTCTAACTCACTGGCACTATCGAACCTGTAGGTTCAAGGCCGCGCGGACATAAGCATTCCATACATCCCTATCCTGAGCTAATGTTTTCCAATCGTTCTCTGTATAATCTACTTCCCTCAAATCATAGTTACTTACTTACTTACTCACTGGCACTATCGAACCCGTAGGTTCATGGCCGCGCGGACATAAGCTCTCCATACATCCCTATCCTGAGCTAATGCTTTCCAATCATTCCCTGTATAATCTACTTCCTTCAAATCATAGTTAATGTTGTTCTCCCACCTCATTCTTGGTCTACCAACTGGGCGTTTTCCCTCTGGCTTTCCTACAAGAAGCTTCCATGCACGTCTTTCATTCCCCATACGTGCAACATGTCCTGCCCATCGCAGTCTACGAGACTTTACTGTTCTTATTATATCTGGCTTCCTATAAAGACCATGTAGTTCATTGTTATGTAGTCTCCTCCATTCACCTGTCTGTTCATCTCTCTTTGGTCCAAAAATTTTCCTAAGAACTTTATTCTCAAATACTCGTAATCTCCTTTCCTCCCGTAAAGTAAGAGTCCTCAAATCATAGTTAATGTTATTCTCCCACCTCATTCTTGGTCTATCAACTGGACGTTTTCCCACTGGTTTTCCTACATGAAGCTTCCATGCACGTCTTTCATTCCCCATTCGTGCCACATGTCATGCCCATCGCAGTCTAGTAAAAGTAAAGTAAAGTGATTCCCACAACAGACCCGGAGGCCCTTGGGGTGTGGAGGTTAAGGCTCCCACTTTTTCTTGACAATCGGCACTTTTTATGTCAGCCGGGTTGTCAGCCCTGCGTGACGGCCGCCTTTACCCCAGAACAAGCGTCTGGTACTCATTTCCGTTAGAGGCTGAGTCGACCCCAGGGCCATAGTGCCGCCAGAGGGTTTGGGTCAGTTTAAAAATCCTGACCCCAACGGGACTTGAACCCTCGACCCTCCGGCTTGTAGCTCAGTGCCTTAACCACTACGCTACGGCGTGCCCCGCCCATCGCAGTCTACGAGACTTAACTGTTCTTATTATATCTGGTTTCCTATAAAGACCATGAAGTTCATTGTTATGTAATCTTCTCCACTCACCTGTCTATTCATATCACTTTGGTCCAAAAATGTTCCTAAGAACTTTATTCTCAAATGCTCGTAATCTCCTTTCCTCCCTTAAAGTAAGAGTCCATGTTTCACATCCGTGTAATATAACTGGTAGAATAATAATTTTATAGATTTTCAGTTTAACATTTTTTTGAAAGGAGTTGAGACGTTAAGTGTCTATGTAATGCATAATAGCATGCATTTCTAGAACTGAGCCTATGTTTAATTTCTTTGTGCATCTCATTGCTATTTGTAATTATTGTTCCTAGGTATTTGCATTCAGCCACTTCCTCAAATTTTCCCTCATGTGTCATTAGCTGTCTATTTCCATTATATAATGTATTGATTATATTTATTTGTTAGTCAAGTGAAAGATAACAGAATGGAGTACGGAAACGTACAGGAGTTAAATGTTTAGGATCAGCTGTCAACAATGTTTATTGCGCTTTTAAACAGAGATTACGTCCTTTACTCACAATTTTGACGAAAGTTAAATTTGTTGATGGGCGGTACCTGTATGTTTGACCTGGCCTTTTGTTTTTAAAATCTGCCACGATCAATACCCACAAGATAGATTATACTGCGGTATTCCTGAGCTTTTTTTACCACACTCCGATGTGATTTTATCTGTTTCAAGGCAATACAAGCTACTCAAATATACAGAATACTCGAAAATATTATAATTTCTGTCTTATTTCTCTACTTTCCTGCAATTAAATTGGCTACGAATGGAATAGTAGCTAATATTTTTAAGATACGCCACTTTTTCCAACAAATGAATAAACCATGATAACTTAAATTCTCAAGTTAGGGAAGTTGCTCAATTGAAATCATTAGAACAAATTATTAGTATTATTATTTACTTCCAAATTATAATATAAGTACGGCTAAAGGCTGTCCGCTCTTAAAGTGATCCTCATCAAAACAAAACCATGTGACATGCTCGCTTTTCATTGGTTATGGATACCGATGTACAATTAGAAGCAATAAGTACGCAAAAAAGTAGTTCCCGTCATTAAATTAAAACATGCCCCTCTGAATATACTTGTTATTCTTCGTGAATGAAAATAATAATATTCAGAACATAAAAACAAACATTCTGAAATACACCTAATCAATAGTTAGAGCTTAAAACAGTTCATTACATATGGATGAAGCATTTGAGTTATGCTTTAGTCGATTCTGATGCAATGAAATGGCTGAAAGTGTTGATTCTTCGTCCATGTGCCACCATCTAAATTTTTAATACACAAGTCTGGCAAACCTTTGACTAGTGGTCAAAAAACAGTTATTTTAAATGTATTTCAAAGTTCCGTGGAAAATCTCACCAGCTTTCTTGTAATATACCCCATTCAAATGACTTAAATATTTCACACGTGCTCCCTGCCATTGTGATAGTAATTGTGCCGCGAATGGCGGAAGAATACAATTAGCGTTTGTTTATGTTAGGAGCACTCTAAGAGCGGATGAGGTATAGGAGCTCACAAGAAGGAGAGCGGGGCATGAAAAGAGAGGGTATTTTATCGCTGTGAATCCCCAGTGCACTTGGTTCTAAGCATTAATCATTCACAAACCTCGTGCTCTTTTCTTGTACAGTGGTGTTTTGAATCCATGTGTTGCGGTTACTAATATTATTTCATTTTCATTACAGTTTTTATAAAGATTGTGTTTTAAAAGTCCATGTGTTGCGGTTAATAAAACAGTTTCGTTTTCTTTACAGTGCTTATAAAAATTGTGTTTTATTCGTCAAGAAACGCAATTAAAATTTTCAGAACACTAAGATGCATGCGATAGAAATTTTATGACTCTAGTATTGCATACGCATTCCTTACGCTCGCCATCTCGTCAGCTCTTAGCTATACAGTCCATAGGTCAGAAGAAAGCAACCATGAGGAATGCCTTACGCAGCATATTAAGTTATGAGGGATTTTACTATCTAAACCTATCAGTCTCTAAGTGGACGTGCTAGTTCCAAGTCTGATACTCTATCATCAGTAGAATACGTCTGAAATAAATCACATTTATGCGTGACATAACGCTGTTCCTTTATTTGTGGGCGTATTTGGTTGGATTTCCCCTCTCGTACCTCGTTCCGCTCTTTCATTCTCTTCATCTGCTTACTGTACACCAACACCTATGTAATGTGGTCTGCCAAAGTGGTACGTAAATTGAAAATATGTCACATTAACGTAATCTATTGACCTACTGCGGAATCCGAAGCACTTAAAGTGCAGTGGGTGGTATTGGAAAATACAAAATTGAAAGATTCAATAATTCGTTTTGTAATACGGCCTTCGCTTCACAACGGCATCTTAATTCGTTTGTAAAATCTCGTTTGTCATTGTAACACTACAGAGCGGCCTATAACATTCTCTATTGCACTCGGCGGCAAGAGGACCCGGTATCATAATTTATCGTTTCCGGTGCGCGGGGCCCTCTAGAATTGGCTATAAAAAAGTGATCCCACTACAGATCTTAGGATACTCCTAGAGTGTAGGAGATTAAGGCTCCTGCCTTGTAGACAATCGATACGAGATATTAGCCAGGTTATCCCTGCGTGACGGACACCTTTACTCCTAGAACGTGTATGTTACTCATTTGCATTAGAGATCACGCTGCCACCAGAAGATTTAAGATAGTATAAAAATCCTGATCCCATCGGGATCTTCTGGTTTATAGCCTATTGCCTTAACCAACTACACTATGGCGTGCATCGCTCGACCCGTCAATTAAAACTGAGTAATAATTTTGCTTATTAACATTGAAGGCAGGACAGAAAGAATAAGAGAAGGTTTGACTTCAGCGTGTGACTGCAGTGGGGCCCGTTCACCGGGAACAGCAGGCGTTTACGCAGAGCTCCTTCCCGCCGAGTGCCGTAAATCTACAATTTTTAGTGCCGCGTTGGGTTTACAGGACAATTACGTTGCGTGGAAAGGATTGAAGGACATAATTCATCCTTGAGTGCTTGCAGAACCAATAAAAACCATTTCCCACGTATTGGTTGAATTGAATTGGATGAATTGCATCATTCAATCCATTCCACTGAGATCCATAAATCCAATATAAGAATTGTTGCTTTATTGTCATGGACCTCTCTGTACAGTCGCCGAATCCTTGCACCACATAAATTGAATCGTATTGTATGGGACAATATCTCATGAATTATGAGATACTGTTAGATATTAATATATTAATATTTTTATTTTAGCTCCATATTTACAATCTGTTCTGTAAAGAACAGTTGTCTACGGTGAGAATTGCTTCTCACAATCCGAATTAATTTGTTTCACACTCATTTATGAGAAGTGGATTTTTTTTATCGTGTTTCGTGTAAATAGTTGGGAATAAGGCGCACAATATTTCTACATATTCTAATTTTTCATTATAAAATTAGCTAATACCCGGTGAGCGCTGGAACGCCTAAATAAATTATTTTTTTTATGTTTAGTTGAATAAGTAAAAAGAAAAATAGTTATAAATTTATATCTTAATTAGGCCTATGTTTAGATACCCCGTGTTGATTACCCAGCATTACTCGGGAATCTACGTATCCCGATCTTCTTGGCATCAATGAGCTGAAAGACAAAAATGGTTATTGTGAGTTATCCGATAAAGATAGACATATTCTGTCGCGGAATTTTTTGAGATGTTCAATTCTGTGTAGATTAATTTGGTGTATTTGTTAAGGTATAGGCACCGTAGGCCATTGAAGCGACAAAAACCTACTTTTTTTGTGTCCTATGGGCATTTTTTTACATCCGGGCCTATAGTACGTACGGTAATATATTATATACAATAATTGTCACAAAAAATCTAAATGAAGGTAAAAATCAAATTCAAATCGGTCAAGTAGTTTTTTAGTCCATAAAGGATAGACTCAAATACGTTCATTTTTATATTTAAAAATTAAGGGTTCGTCTTATGATCCGATACGCCTCATAGTTTAAAAAAATGCATTATTATTATTATTATTATTATTATTATTATTATTATTATTATTATTATTATTATTATTATTATTATTATTTTATTATTATTATTTCTTATACAAATTTATAAAGCCATAATCAGAAGCACGCTAACATACGGTGCAGAAACTTGGCAGTTGAATAAAAATTTGAGTTTAAAACGTATGTCTAGTGAAATGGATTGTTTTAGACGCTCAATAAGACATTCTAAATTGGAAAAAATCAGAAATAAATTCTTCAGATAACAAATAAAAGTCCAAAATTCAATATTAGATTTTGTAAGATACAGACAGCTAGAATGGTATGGTCATATACGTAGAATGCCAGAGACAAGATTACCCAGAAAAGCTTTGGAATGGATTCCACCTGGGAAAGGAAAGAGAGGCCAACCTAGATTTAAATGGATGGATAATATTACAAGAGGTATGAGGAAGGTAGGTCTGGAAAAATTGGAATGGGGAGACAGAGAAGAATGGAGAAAGAACATACAATTTAAAACGATTTGGACACAGCAAGATTTTTTTAAATTGTAAAGCTGTTCATAAATAAATTATTTCCTATATGTGTTTCTTACCTGTGAGGGACACACAGAGGGTCCATATTCCTCCATGCATGGGTATCAGGAACACCGATACTTGGTCATGATCTTGCTCTATTCTGGTGCTGTGAGCATACACAATCCTGCCAACTTTGCCATCAAGTAACCACTCTAGAACCCATTGTTGTTTCGCTTGTGTCATATTTCGAATTTCTTTTAACTTGCCACGGTCCCACGTGACATGTTCCCAATGGTCCGTCATTATAGCACCGCAAAGCATGGCTGTTGCTACGCCGGTTAACAATAGCGTTCCCACAAGAAACCACACACTTGGCTGCATTCTACACTGACTTTCGCCTGACTCCATTCTATCACTACATAGAATTATTCATTGTCCTACTAATTTAATACGTTTTATCTTCAAAACCATATGTTTACAACGGCGCCATAACCTTCTTACACTTCTACGTCTTCATTTCATTCATAAAAATAAGAAATTCCTTGTGTTATTTTTATCATCACTTCAATGATATTTTATCATCACATTTTAATATCTTTATTATCTTCTCTTTTATTTGTCACTTGTTCTGTATATGTCGTTTCTTAGTTCAATTGTTCATAAAATAACAAAATTACACGTTTATATAATTACAGGCCACAGATTCAAAGAGTCATATATTTTTTTTAATAATGGAAGATATTCTGAATTGTAGACAATGGAATAGGTTGTTTGATAGCATAGGTAAGTTTTAAATAGACAAGGTTTTACTAAATAAGTAGACAATTAGGAATTTAAGTTAGATTAGTTTAGGCTGTATTCATGTCTCTTAATAGTGTGAATTAATCGTGTTTAAAAGTATAGGATACGATAAGTCTAAATAGGATATTGTACATTAAATTAGAATAGGATACGATTAATTTAGTATCTAGATAAGATTGTATCAGGTAGGATAATGCAGATTAATTTATTACAATTAATATAGTAGCTAGAAATGATAGTGCAGAACAAGTTAGGATTGTACAGATTAAGTTAGGATATAGTAATTTAGTAATAGTACAATGGTAGATCAGAATTAGGCAGATTAATCCAAATTAATGTATTGTTAATTCATTATTAAGAGTTCATAGAATAGTGCAGATAAAGTAAGGATAGGGTAATTTAGTATTTTGTAGGATGGGATTATGTAAGGTAATACACATTAAGTTAGAATAAGTTATTTAGTAATCATGGGTAATATAGAATATATATTATAGAAATGGTAGGCAGATTTTTTTATGCTATTGTGGGTAACAGTTCACTGTTTTTATCTTTCAGTTAACGTTGTAACGTTTGACGAATGAGGACATTTAGTGTAAGTAATTTAGATTTAAGTAAGTTTGGATTTCTGTTGTAGGGTATAGTATAAATTGAAGTATATTTCGATATATGTTGAATTGGATTTATGTGGTAATTTTTATTTACTCGAGGATGCAATTATGGAGTGTAGGGTATGTTATTTTTAGATTAATATAAGTTTCTTTTAGGTTAAATTTTGCTTTGGATGGATAAAGACCCACATATATTCATATTATTTAAGTAACATAAAATAATTTATCTTAAATTAATCTAGAATATTATGGGTTGTATAACTGTATGACTGGGTTAATGTAATGTTATAGTGGTATAAAATAAATTGTAGGTCTAAGTATAAGATATTTAGGATAAGATTTAAATATTTTTATATTAGGACATAAAAGTTTTTGATATTCTTGTTGAATTAGGTTAAATTAATGTAAATTGCATTTTATATGATAAATAGCAAGTTGACTAAATATGTTGGGATGTAATGTAGGGCTACTTTGGGATAGACTAATATTGATTATGATAGGTTAGATTGGATTAGATGAATGTAATTTAAAGAGAATTATGTAGATTAGAGTGAGTTGTTTCAGTTCTTGGGTAAAATAATGTATAATATATTATAATTAAAACGGGCTATATTAGAATAGGCTAGGAACTAAATGTGGGTTAGCTAAAGTTAGTTGAGAATGTGTCCAGATACAAAGCGTCACTAATTAAATAAATTTACAATTTTTTTTTCCTTGTAAAATTGAATAAATAGGTGTAATTTATTACGGTTCATATACAATATCACTGACTATAAATTAATTAATTGGATTTAAATTAGGGTTAAGATAGCTTTGGTAAATTTTAAATTTAGATAAAAACTTATTGTTAATTGCTAAGATTGGGTGAAATGATTGTCAAGGGATATATTAAAATATAGGAATGAAAAGGAGGTAATACAAGGCAAGTGATATAATTATTTTAGGTTAGTAGACATTTTCTTTGTGTAGATTTGATTTAGAATTGTTAATGTAAATTTGGATTACCTAAGATTAATTAGGTTAGGTGAAATAATGTAGATTGGTACGAGGACATTTAATAATGGATTGGATTAGATTGATAGAGGGTTATTAGAAGATTGGTACGAGTATTTTAATATACGTTGAATTGGATTAAAAATGGTGAAACATATTTATAGATTAGGATCACTCACTGAGGTACAGTTTAGTATTTGTGAAGTGAGATTAAATCACAACCTACACTCTTGATTTATTCTAGGAATGAAATTAATTGAATGTCATTATTTGAATATCATTGTTTTATGTTCTTCACATTTATATTTAAATTTTTCATATTTAAAATAAATCATTTCATATTAAAAATTCATAATCTACACTTGGCTTAACTTACAAGAACAAATTTTGCTTCTTCAAAAATTGTTAAAGAAATTTATGTCAGCTATTTTTTACGGTCACGGTCCACAAAATTCCTTCACATTTTATCACTTTCTCACTAAAATAACGACATTGAATCATTATATATTGTCTTTAATTGGTCTCTTAGGACGGTTTTAGAATTCTGGTGTATTTTCCATCTAATTGACATTAGCGTCTTGCTTAAATGTTCATTTTTTCGTTTCAGCAACTAATCGACCATAAATCAGTCCATTAATTTTCGAGTTTATGTTTCTGAAAAATCTGCAAATAACATAAAAACACAAAAGGTCAAAATTCAATGCCCAGAAACAAGTAGTTAAAAATGAAAGTTATAATACAATATAGCAGTATTTCTAGGAAATCTATAGTGTCATTTCTGGGATGTGTCAGAACCGCGACGGACTAGAAGCAAGTAGTTAATTCTCAATATACGTAACCTCCGATTCAAATAAGCTGTTTCTCAACTCCCATTAAGGTTATAATTTAATAACACACCTTTGTCACATATGATATTGAAAATTAAATCTTTGTAGCGCCACGCATTTCTGACATATTTAAGGGAAGCTTGAATTCATAATGTCACAAGAACAAATATGCCTCATATATGCGAATTCAAACTTTCTTAAAATAAGTTAAAATTTGTATAGAGTACAAGGTCATAATTTTAAACATCTTCCGTGATAAAAAAAAACTCCACTCCTTGGCGCGTCAGGCTGTAAAAAAAAGTTGAAATATAAGACAGTAGGCCCTATATTTGATATTGATCCCAAGAATCTTGCTTTATTAATATAAGTTAAAGACTTAATCTATGACTAACCTCTAACTTAAAAAAGATAAAAAATGATATAAAAAAGTTTGATCCAACTATTTGATTTGCCTAGAAGGTCCTTGGCGTACCAGTCGCCTGCTGATCTGATATCATCATGTTTTAATCACAGAGGTAGACGATCATCCAGCTAGTATTAGGGGTTACATGTGGTCAGCAACATCGGGTCCCCAGCCGTTATAATTGGTTTTCTTAACCTGGAGCCGCTACTTATTGTACGGATGGGTATTCACGAGAATAGTAGCGGGGACTGAAGAGAAGGGGAAGGATTTACTATTACATAAACAAATAAGTGCATCTATATGTATAATAATTGAAGAAAACATAGGCCTCCATAAATATTCCCTTTACTTCTTGTCCCTGCATTATTTGTTAAATACATTTAGCATGGATAATTATACCATTAGAAAGAATGACACTATTGCTTGTAAAAATCAGACAACATTCCTGCCGCTCATCTTCTTGTGTGAGTAACTAACTGCAGTTATCATCACGATGCTAGATGGGCAGAGGTATCATAATGGCCAAAATCCCATGAGAAAATGCATTGCCCCATAAAGATCCCAACCAGCGCAACTCCCATAGCTCTGCAACAAGGCATGATGCCTTAAACCGCGCGGCTATGGGGTGAGACTTCTGTGATAAAGGTAGGTAATTAATAATTGAAGATGAGATATCCGCGCTCTTGAATTGAGGGGTAATAATACTGGTAACTTTACCGACCGACGATTTGCTTCCAGTTACATCGCGCATTCTCATCAGTTCATCACATCGAAAGTATAATGACACAGTATATTAATGTATAGATTAAAAACTCATTTACGTGAAGAAAAAAGTGTTATTATTTTATTTTATTTTTTTCCAAATCCACCTTTCTCTATGTGTAATTATAAATATGTCTGAACATGAACATCGCTTATTGGGACGATAGGCCTATTTATTGTAGCTATAATTATAACCCAGATAGGATCATTATATAAAACATTAATTTAACTATAGGCTATCTTTACTAGCCTATATTGTAGGCCCATCATTTAGAGGGCACGCCATAGCAAAATTAGTTAATGCAAACATACTACACGCCGGAAGATCGCAGGTTCGATCCTAGATGATGTCATGATTTTAAACTGGCCAACTGGCCTAAAAGCCTTATGACGCCCCCACGACCTTAGGATCGATTTAGCTTTTAACGGAAATTAGTACCAACATATGTTCAGGGAATAAAGCCAGCCGTAATGCAGGGCTGACAACCCGGCTGACATCCCTTGAGGATTTTCTAGATGGGTACCTTAATCTTCAACTACTCCAAGGTTCTCCAAAGGCCTATAGTGGGATAATTTTACCTCCTTTTTTATATTTTATTACAGGCATATAGTGTTTTTATAATTCATATATTACCAATATATATATATATATATATATATAAACATTGAGAAAACTAAATACCTGTGTATAGGAGAAGAAATGGAAAATATAAATTTCAACAATGGAGAACTAAAATCTAGAGTTGAATGCACTTATTTTTGGGAACTAAATTAGACCATTCAGGCGATAACACAGTGGAAATTAAAAATAGAATCGCAGAAACAAAACAAGCAATAAATGCTTTAAACTCTGTTTGGTGGAGCAAGAATTTTACAAAAAATAGAAAATTACAAATATATCAAACCATAATTCAGAGCATTTTAACATATGGTGCTGAAGTCTGGTAAATTCCTACCAGGGAAATGAAAAGAATTTTAAGTACAGAAATGGATGTTTTAAGAAGATCAGCTGGAAAATCTAGAATGGATAGAATACGAAATAAAGAAATAAGGGAAATTATGGGTGTACAAGAGGAGCCGGACATCATAGACATTATAGAAAAGAAAAGATTACAGTGGTATGGTCATGTCAAAAGAATGCCAGAGCAAAGATTGCCAAAAATTGTTATGGAATGGATCCCAATGGAAAGGAGGAAGAGAGGAAGACCGAAGAAAACTTGGATAGAAGGGATACAAGCAGCTATGAATATCAGAGGAATGGAGGAAGATCAATGGATGGACAGAGAGGAATGGCGTTTGGTTTCCGCAAGACGGCGGCAGCTGCCATGATACCGGATGATATATATATATATATATATATATATACATATTATTGTTCAAATATGGCAATTGAGCAAGGAATTTGATGAAATTTCATGTCTTATTATTAGTCAGAGAACATTCAGGCAAAGATTTATTTTTTGCATTTTATGACGTGTATAATCGAATGGAACTAAAAAAGCTTTCATAGGCTTATGTTATAATATTTGGCATAATGTTCATATTTTAATGATAATTTCCTATTCCCTCATATTCCAGCGCTGAAAAATATCTCACTCCATAGGCCTATTTTGTGAAATTAGCAAAATTCTTGCAAGTTATAACATCATTCCCACTGACATGTAATTACCAAATGTAGCCCGATAAAAAATGCTCCCATCACATGTGATGTGGATCGTACTTTTTAATTCTGATAATCAAAACAATTACAGTCTACTACCACGAAATATAGAGAAAGTTCTAATTATGTATTGTAAACAGAATTGTTTAATGTTATATTTATGTGTACATGTATCGAATTTCAACATCTTTATGTAATGTAAATAGCTAGTAATCTCTTAAACTGTACCTACTCCAAATTTTGCCAGTGCCGTATTTCATGGAAGGTGTTAAAATGAAAATACAGTGAACATCTTGATTTCTTGAGTCACAAATAAGGTCTGATTATTTCATTTATGTAGGCCTACTGGTATAACACCTATAAATTATATAATATATTTATATATAATCAATTTTAGAAAATAGTAGCTTCATAATATTTGTGTGTGTGTGTGCATATATATATATATATATATATATATATATATATTTCCGGTTGTAACAATGTTCATACATTTTTCTGGCACCAATGATTTCTCTTCAATTTCGCTTTATAATTTTCCTCCATTCGTCTCTATTATAACACATTTTTCCCTCTATTTCCCAGTCCTTCATAGTTTCTCCAATTTCTTGGATCCACGTGAAATCTGGTCGTCCTTTCCGTCTCGTTCCTGATGGTGTACATTCCATTATTTTCTTCGGTAATCTTTCGTCCTACATTCGCCTTACTCTTTGATGTTTAGGTACTCCACTATAGAAATGTATGAAAGTTCCCTTATCTTCTGTACCATTTCCTTTTTCTTCTTTGTTTCAGATAATATTATAATATCTTGATTTCTATTCTCTAATTCATTACATACCTCTCCAAATTTATTTCCTAATCCCTGTATGTTTTATGTTCCAATTTTCTAATTGTTGTGTAATAATTTTATTTATTTAGCAGGTTTCGTGTTTCATAACATCTTTCTGCACCTAATTAATCTACTATCATTCTCCTCCATATCTGTCTTTCCAATTTCCATCGTCCAATCCTTTTCCCTCTCATGCTGCTTAAAATACCATTAAACCATGTTATTTTTGGTCGTCCTCTTCTTCTACCAAGTGGCACCTATTCTAGAATTCTTCCTAGGAATCTGTCTTCTATTATTCTTTTTTACGCGATCATATCATTTTAATTGTTTGATTTTTTATGAAATCCACTGTTGAAGTTTCAACATTCATATTTTGTTCAATTACACTGTATATCATTTTATCTCTTCTAGAAATTCGAGCTGAACGCATTTCTGCAGAATTTAATTTACTTATTGTTCTAGATTTCAATCTCCATGTTTCTGCACCGTATGTCATTGTACTTCTTATTACCTAACTAACTCACTGGAACTATCAAACCCATAGTTTCATGGCCTCTCAGACATAAGCTCTCCATACATCCTTATCCTGTGCTAATGTTTTCCAGTCATCCCCTGTATAATCTACTTCTCTCAAATTGTGGTTAATATTATTCTGCCACCTCATTCTTAATCTACCAACTGGGCATTTTCCCTCTGGTTTTCCTACAAGAAGCATCTATGCACCTCTTTCATTCGCCATTCGTAATACATGTCTGTACATTACAATTTACGAGACTTAACTGTTCTTATTATACCTGGTTTCCTATAAAGACCATGTAGTTCGCTGTTATCTTATAATTATGTCACAAGTTTTGTTTTTGAACTTATCTTCTGATTTCATAAAACAGCATTTAATTTTGATATTGCAGATTTACTCTTATTTATCCTCTCATTTATTTCAGCATCCTGACTTCCATCTGCACTAATTTTTGTCCTCAAATGTGCATATTATTCCATGTCCGTGTTCTAAAATCAGATTTTTTTATTTATCCATTTTATAATATACTTGGTTTTGTTCAAATTTATCTTTAATCCTCATGTTTCATATTCACCCTTTTTTACAGTGAATATGTATCATAAGTTTCATACTTTTATATTTTGTTATTATGATTTTATATTTTGTTGTAATTTTGTTCATATAATTCCTAGCTCTATTCATGTGTATAGAAATTACTAAATTATACGGTGGGAGTAGAACTTTGCCGACAAACTTTCGCAGGTTATTCAGGAATGTTGGCTAACTTATTACAGAGTAATATGTTTTGGTGTTTTAGATATATAGCATGTACTTTTGGATATACGTCTTCCGAGTTAAGTTCCAATTGTAATGTAAACAAACCAGATGTATGACTGCATTCTCATCGAACGAATAATTATTTTACCTTTAAACGTGCGAGAAAGTGTAGTTACAACTATAACACTCTAAATAAAGGAAATAAAAAATAGTAAAAATATATATTATCTAGCACATATCTATTTAAGCTCTATGGGAGAATCTTAAATTATATAATTACAAATTTAATAGATTAAATAAACATTGTTATATTCTTGCGCACGAACAATGCAGAATACGTTGGGATTTCTATTGTTCCAGAATGGCCGCTTTCTGTAGAATTTCTTAAATCATTGGAAAAGAAACCAATTGAAAAGAGGAGAGAAACAATTTTTTGAATGTTTTCAAGCAGATTAGTGAAAAATATCCTACATTAGCCATTGAGGATGTAGTGAAAATAACAGCAGAATTTATAGGTGAGTCAGCATAGAGCATATATTCTGCTCATAATGAAATTGCAAATAAAGGATATATATATATATATATATATATATCGACATCGTGGAATAAGTGTAAACGTCTGATTAGGTAGGCCTATATACTTTTTGTCATAAATAAATAAGAAATGAAAGTTCCTAATAATAAACTTATGTCAGAAATAATCTGCTTAATGGGTGAGTATACCGACAAAGGGAATGACATGGTAAACCGTACAATACTGAATACAACACAGTGTAATAACCTGTAAAAATCACCTTCACAATGTTTGGATCCTATCTTAAAATCACATTTCCACATTTTTTTTTGACATTTCAAGATCGGAGTGTAGCAACGGGATTAAACTGTCCAAAGAGATGAAAATCTCGCATGGTATTTTAAGACTATTTCAGTGTATAAAATTTAAAGATTACTTAATTAACTCACTGCCAATATCGAACCCAGAGGTTCATGGCCGCGCGAACATAAGCTCTTCATACATCCCTATCCTCAGCTAATGTTTTCCAATCATCCCCTATATAATTCAAATCATGGTTAATGTTATTCTCCCAACTCATTCTTTGCCTACCAACTGTGCACTTTGCCTCTGGTTTTCTTATGAGTTTTCATGCCCATCTTTCATTCCCCATTCGTGTCACATATCCTGCCCATCGAGTCTATGAGACTTAATTGTTCTTATTATATCTTGTGAAGATCATGCAACTCATTATTATGTAGTCTTTTCAATTTACTTGTTTGTTCGTCTCTTAGTGAATTAAATTAAGACTACATAACTAACTAATTAACTCACTGGCATTATCGAACCCGTAGGTTCATGGCCGCGCCGACATAAGCTCTCCATACATCCATATCCTGAGCTAATAATTCCCTGTATAATCTACTTCCTTCAAATCATAGTTAATGTTATTCTCCCACCTCATTCTTGGTCTACCAACGGGGAGTTTTCCCTCTTTTCCTACAAGAAGCTTCCATGCACGTCTTCCATTACCCATTCGTGCCATATGTCCTGCCCAACGCAGTGTACGAGACTTAACTATTTCTATTATATCTGGCTTCCTATAAAGACCATGTAGTTCACTGTTATGTAGTCTTCTCCATTCACCTGTCTGTTCATCTCTCTTTGGTCCAAAGATTTTCCTAAGAATTTTATTCTCAAATACTCGTAAATTAAGACTACTTAGCGTATATAAAATTAAAGGAATAATAAAACATACTATTTTTCGAAAAAAAAATTAGCTAATAAAATTAAAATATTCCTTAGTGGATCAATTGACTTTGGTGGTCTACAGGTTATGTGCCTTTGGCTCTGGTTCGAAGATCGCGGTTATTTTTTTTTTTTAGGATGGAAAAATCCAAAGGACAAGTTCTTCGGGGGAGACATAAAACAGTGGGTCTCAAGTCTGAAGATTTTCGGACTAATAAAAGAACCTCAACCCTAAATCAGAGCTCCTGAGTAAAATTTAATCGATCTTTCTCATTCAAGTAATATTTAAGTTGCCTCCTAGCTGCCACTTTGAGGCGATCAGGTAACGCTTGTCACTCGGTAACATCAGTAAGAAAATAATCTAACTAAATTTGCATCCATATCTAGGAAGCATTACATAAAAAAGAGAGGATCAAATGAAGATGTTAAAATTAGGATTAGAAAAGTAAGACTTTTTTTGCAAATGCTCCAGGTTGTCTTTCGATATTCCTGGTGTTCTCTCCTGGCATGGCGTACTTGTAACCAACTTCTGAGGTTGGGGCGCCTGAAAGGTGGGGTTACGTTGTCCCAATGATATGATGGGCGATGATGATGATAATGGTGCGCCAGGAGAGTCCTTAATCCTAAGCTTAATCTAAGATGAATATGAATGATGATGATTGTGATGGCCATATGATTTCGGGGACCGTTTGGGCCTTAAAGTTTTCCTGACATTTGTCTTACAGATGAGGAAAAACCCCGATAAAAACCTCACCTAGAAAACTGTCCCGACCGGGGATCGAACCCGGGCCCGCTGCGTGACAAGGCAGCGCGCTACCTCGAGACCACAGCGGTGGAAAATGGACTCTTGTCGTCCCAATGTCTCTCATAAATGTTAAACTGGAAATATATAAAACTGTTATTCTCCCAGTTATATTATATGAATGCGAAACATTGGCTCTTTCTTTAAAGTGGAAAAAATATTACTAATATTTGAGAATAAAGTTTTAGAAAAATGTTTGGGCCAAATAGAGATGAACAGACAGGCGAATGGAGAAGACAACATAACAGTGATCTACATTATCTTTATATGAAAGCAGTTATAATAAAAAGAGTTAAGCCTCGTAGACTACGATGGACAGGACATGTGGCATGAATGAGGAATGAAAGTGGAGCATGAAAATTCTTTGTAGGAAAACCAGAGGGAGAACGCCTAGTTGGTAAACCATGAATGAGGTGGGAGAATAACATTATCCATGATTTGAGGGAAGTACATTTTACAGGAAATGATTGAAAAATATTAGCTCAGAATAGGAATGTTTGGAGAGCTTATGTCCACGCGGCCATAAACCTATGGGTTCGATAGCGCCAGTGTGTTAGGTAGTTACGGAAATTAAAACATCTCTCTAAAATTAAACATTGGAATATTCAATACAAATGTGAAATCTGTATTACTTTATGTGTGTTAAACATGTAAAATAACTAGATTATTTGTAAACAAACAAGTATTTACCAACAAACGTTCGAGAATCATAATTGACATTTGGTGGCCAATGACCATACCAAACAAGGATTTCTTGAAAACAACCAACCATCCAACAGAAATTGGAAAAGAGGTCAAATGTAGAACACGGAAATGGATCGGACATGTGAATGAGGAGAGAATATGGAAACATAGCTAATGCGGATTTTGACTGGAATCCACAATGATCAACCATAAGAATAGGCAGACCAAGAATCGCATAGGATAGTCAGACATGAGTCAGAAAACTTAAGTCAGACTTGGAAGGAAATAAAGGCATTGGCATAGAAAGGAATATGCTGGGGGACATTCATTAAATACCTGTGCTTCCCAGAAAAGCGTGATGGTGTACTACTACTACTATGAGATTGATTGATTCAAACTGACAAGGGGGTAAATTTGATTGATCTAAATTCAATGCTTAGTACATTAACTTATAATGCACTGGTACTATCGAAACTGTTGGTTCATGGCCGCGCGGATATAAAGCTCTCCATACATCTATATCCTCAGATTTTTTTCCAATCACCTCCTGCGTAATTCACCACCCTCAAATCATGGTTAATGTTATTCTCCCACCTCGTTCTTGGTTTACCTATTGGAAATTTCCTCTCTGCTTTTCCTACAAGAAGTTTTCATGCCATTCTTTCATTAACCATTGTGCCACATGTCCTGCCATTGCAGTTTATGAGACTTAACTGTTTTTACACGCTTTATATTAGCTTGACCTGGATCTGTCTATGTAACGGACCTGTATCTATGTAACGGAATATTTGAACACGATTTTCACCCACTTAGAAACATTGGATCGACTTCAAACTTTGTATACTTGTAAAGGACCCATTACAATACAATAATTTCATAATTGGTTTCTAAAATCCTGGCTAGAATCATCAGAAAATAAAATAAATAAAAACCGGTATAATAGGTTGCGGACTTACCGACATTTTAGTCAATCGTTGTAAGAGCACAGTTGGTAGAGCGGTGGACTGTAGTGGTATATAATTTCAGTAATCCATAGGTCGCTGGTTCAAATCCGGCCCGGAGGATTTTTTTTCTTAGAAGAGTATTAAGCAATTAAATTTTCATGGGATTCCTGTTTATGATAATTTAAATTAAAAATTAAAAAAATAAACAATGGTTTAAAAAAACTAAAACAACACGCTTTATTAGGAAAGAAAAATAAAAAATAAAAGATAAATAATAGTTTAAAAAAGCTAAAAACAATACGCTTTATTAGAAAACCGAACTAAAAAATTAAAAATAATTTTAATTCCCAACACGCTTGGGATAAAATTAAAGCGGCCACCAAAAAAATCATCTCCAACACATCTAGAATAAAACTAGATATATCTACAAAAAAAATTTTACCTTCAAAAGCGTGGGGTGCTCTTTATGGCTTTCACGTTTTCTTCTTAGAGACTTTACTTTTACCAATATCTGTTTATTATCAAATATATTAATTGAAATAGAGCAAGCACCCCACGCTTTTGATGGTAAAATTGTTTTTTTTGTAGATATCTCTAGTTTTATTCTAGATGTGTTGGAGATGATTTTTTTGTTGACCACTTTAATTTTATCCCAAGCGTGTTGGAAATTAAGTTTTTTTTCATTTTTTAGTTTGTATGTTCTAATAAAGCGTGTTTTTTAGTATTTTAAACTATTATTTATTTTATTATATCTGGTTTCCCTCACTTTTATGTTGTATACCTCACTTTCATGTAGCATTTTAGTGTATAAGCATCATAACATTTGACGATTTTATTATTAATTTAACACTTCTCATTGAAGGATAAATTATATTTGAAGAGAAAAATTTTCGCCTAGACCGGGACTCGAAAGCCAAGGGTCCCGGGTTCGAGTCCTGGTCTAGGCGAAAATTTTTCTCTTCAAATATCATAACATTTGTTATCTATCGGAATCTACTCGTATGTTATCGCAATCCAAAGGTTATGCTGTCACCATATTAACTCTGTAGTAAGTCACTGACCTTGGAACCGACTTTGAGTTCCTTATATCAAAACACTAAGCAATAACAGCTTGTGACAGGTTGTTGATAGAGTTCTGATCCACTCTGTATTATATTGGCCTATGTGTAAGTAAAATAAGTAAAAAAAAAAGTAAAGTGATCCCACTACAAGCCTTGGAAAACCCTTGGGTTTGTAGGAGGTTATGAAAACTCCATGGCACTACAGGCTTAGAAGGCCCTTGGCATACCACCGGCTGCCGGCCTTACATTCACATCTGCCAATCACAGAGATAGACGATCATTTAGCCATGTACGGGTGTCATGTAGTCAACATGTCGGGCCCCCCAGACGTTATAGCTGGTTTTCTTAACCGGAGCCGCTACTTATTGTAGCTACCCAAATTCCTCACGATGCTGGGTGGACACCGCTCCCATACTGGCCGAAATTCTATGAGAAAACCAGCGCAAGTCTCATAGCTCTGCGCCAAGACATGCTTCCTTAACTACTGAACTATGGCGCGGGACCAGACGGAAGTTAAGGATCCCACTTCCTGGACAATCGGCACTTGATATCAGCCGGGTTCTTAGCCCTCTTTTCCCCCATAATAAGCGCCTGGTACTCATTTAGATTAGAGGCTGTGTCTATCCCAGAGCCATGGTGCCGCCCACCGGGACTCGAATGCTCGATCTTCCGGTTTGTAACTTATTGCCTTAACCAAATACGCTATGGCGTGCCCCGTAAAAATAAATAAATAAAATAGTTTTTTAATTTGTAATTAAAATTTCTTTAGAGCTTATTATTCTGATTATCTACCAAAAAGTTGGTGTGATTTATTTTTTCCCAGATGCGTCATGTAAGAGTGTTCACTTTTCACACATCACAGATCTCACATAAATATTACATTCTGTTGAACACTTCACAATAAGAAGGGTGCGAGGTTGAACAGGCGCCGGGCGTCTGTCTGCCGGAGACGCATGGTTTACACTGAAATCTCACTCCTTATATTACAGGGGGTTGTGACGCTTGCGCATGTGCAGTTTAAAATACAATTCCACTTATATTATGATTTATTGGAAATACGTGTCTTCATATGTGGGGCTTGGGTCTTTTAATTCTGGGGTGCTTTGCAAAACATATAACTCACCTTAATTAAAAGATTCAAAAATAAAATTCAGAAACTTAGTGCCCTCAGCCTAAGTTTGGAATCTTAGATTTTAAAAATAGTACAAATTTAAATTTACGACACCAATATAGAAATTACTGATTCTAAAACACCCTCTTACTAGATATATTCATTTTTTGCGCGATAGTGCAATTTGTCCTACTTACAGTAATGGCGACCATGATTGAAAGTTCAACTTCCTACATTTCGGAGTTGCCAACCTAAATAACTATATTGTTATATTACGTATTACAAACCTCGTGCGGGAAGTAAAAATACTGCCCTTTACATATACTATGTACAATGTATATACAAAAATATATCCAAAAGGTAGTGTTAATATACATTATACGAAACAAATCACTGCATTTTTAATGAACTGAACTTTATTTGAAACAATATAAAACAATAAATACGTACTTGTCGCCATGTTATAACTGATTGGAGCCACAGCCTGCTGTAGTCTCAACTAATAAACATTGCCCACACTGTTAACGTTAGTCAGTTGTTTATAATGAACGCAAATATTTCCAACAAACATGTTACTGTTTTACTATTACTTATTATTTTGAAAACACTATCGCGCAAAAAATAATGTACAACGCACGTTTGTGAAGTGTTTTACAGAATCTCGGAAATTAAAAACCTTGCTATCGCTCGATTTTTAAACATTTCCTCGCTTCTGTAAAAACCATTTCCCTATCTCGCATCGTAATATACTATATACTTACGCTATGTATTTACTTAGGGGGCGAGCCATAGAACTAACTAATCAACTAATTCACTGGCACTATCGAACACTTAGGTTCATGGCAGCGCGGACATAAACTCTCCACATACCTCTATCCTGAGCTAATGTTTTCCAATAATCCTCTGTATAATCTACTTCCCTCAAATCATGGATATGTTATTCTCCCACCTCATTCTTGGTCTTCCAACTGGGCGTTTTCCCTCTGGTTTTCCTACAAGAAGCTTCCATGCTCCTCTTTCATCCCCCACTAGTGCCACTGCCCATCGCAGTGTAAGAGATTTAACTGTTCTTATTATATCTGGTTTCCTATAAACATAAAGTAGCTCACTGTTATGCAGTTCACCTGTCTGTTCATCTCTCTTTGGTCCAAACTTTTTCCTAAGAACTTTTTTCTCAGATTCTCGTAATCTTTTCTCCTCCCTTAAAGTAAGAGTTCATGTTTCGCATCTATATAATATAACTGGGAGAATAACAGTTTTATATATTCTCAATTTAACGTTTTTTTAGAGAAGTTGGGACGACAAGAGTCCCTGTAACGTATATTGTCATTGATTTCCAGAATTGAGCCTATGTTTAATTTCTTTGTGCATCTCATTCCTATTTGTGATTATTGTTCCTAGATGTTTGAATTCGGTAATTTGTTCAAAATTTCCTTCATTTATCATTAACTGTCTATTTGTATTATACAAAATATTTCTGTGTGTGAACATATATTTAGCCACGCCATAGGCTATAGGCAATTTGCTAAAGGAGAAGGTCGGGGGTTCGTGATCCTGTGGGGTTGAAATTTTTAAATTGACCTAAACCTTCTGGCCCTGGGGTCGACTTACCCTCTAACGGAATTGAGTACCAGGCATGTTCTGGGTGCGAATGCGGCCCTCGTGAAGGGCTGACAACTCGAGTGACATCTCCTGTCGATAGTCTAGAAAGGTGCCTGCCTTAACCTCCTACTACCCTACGGATCCTCTGATGTCTGTAGAGGGATCGCTTGCCTTACCTATATATTTACATATTCAATTATTCCAGTTAGTTTAATCCGCGGTTCTTTCATTCATATAGGCCTACCCCATTCGAACTAATTTCCAGTTGTAATGTAAACAAACCCGATGTATGACTGCATTTTCGTTGGTCGAATAATGGTTTTATCTTTAAGGGTGTAAGAAAATGTAGTTCGCCTCTAACACTCGAAACAAACATATAAAATAATAATAATTATAATATATTTATTTATTTACTTATTTATTTATTTATGTATTTATTTATTTATTTATTTATTTATTTATAAACAGGTTTACAATGTAACAAAACATCTTCCTGTGTCCAAAGTTTTTTAAAACGTTATCTTCTTTCTCCATTCTTCCTTATCTTCCATTTCTTCCAGACCTAGTTCCCTCATATCTCTTCTTACATCATCCATCCATTTAAATCTATGTCGACCTCTCTTTCCTTTCCCAGGTGGAATCCATTCCAAAGCTTGTCTGGATAATCATTTCCCTGGCAGCCTACGTATATGACCATACCACTGTAGTTGTATGCATCTCACAAAATCTAACATTGACTTTTGGATTTTCATGTGTTGTCTGATAATTGTATTTTTGATTTTTTTTCCAATTTAGAATGTCTAGTTGTTGTTTTTAACTGTTTTGGTGAATGGAGTGTTTTTTTTTTAACTTAGTACTTAAAGCTAATTTCTCGGAAACTTAAAATTAGAAATTCAATGGAATTTCATACCGGAGAAGTACTTTAGCGTTCCTATAATATGGTACAACTTGTATATAGATATGTCTTAAAATGAACATGGTTCATTGATGAGCTAAATAAGTTTAACGCTATTTTCTTGGAAACTACCAATTAGAATTAAATGAAATTTCATATGGGAGAACTACTTAGCGTTCCTATAATCTTCTTCTTCTCTTTGGAGCTTGTAAGTATTTTTAAATGTGAGTACGGTACTAACGTTCTGCAGGGTTAGTCCTTTGAAGAGGCTGCTCCTTAAAGCCTTCGGACTTGCTTCCTTGTGTTTTACCCCCACAAGGAGTGTTGTCTCTTGCGTCTTCTGTCGTTGAGGACTTCACTCTTGTTTTCTCGAGCTCGGTCTCTGATTTCATCCCCAGAGATTGGGATGCCACTTCCGCCATTTTCTCCGTTCCGATATTTCTATCTCCGCCGTGTCTGCCGTTGTAGTCTTCCGTGTTTGCAGCTTCCTATTATAATCCACCATTTGTGTATGGATATCTCTTAAAATAAACATGGTTCATTGTTAAAAAAACTAGTTAAACGCTATTTTCTCAGAAACTACCAATTAGAATTGAACAAAATTATATATCGGTAAACTATTTTAGCGTTCCTATAATGTGGTACCACTTGTGTATTGATATATCTTAAAATAAACATGATTCATAGATGAACGAAATAGGTAAACGCTATTTTCTCGGAAACTTAAAGTTAGAATTCAATGGTATTTCATATCGAAGAACTACTTCAGTTTTCCTATAATATTGCAATTCTTATAAATGGATGTCTCTTAAAATAAACACAGTTCATAGATGAGCGAAGTTAGTTAAACGCATTTTCTCGGAAATTCCCATTTGGGATTAAGTGGAAATTCATATCGGAGAACGACTATAACATTCCTATAATGTGATTGCACCTATATATGGATATCTCTTAAAATAAACATTTTAACTCTATTTTCTCACAATCTCTCAAAATGGAATTCAAAAACTTTTAATATCGAATACTTACTTTAGCGTTCCTATAATATGGTAATTATTATATATGGATATCTCATAAAATAAACATGTTGATTAATGAGTGAAATTAATTAAACGCTATTTTCTCGGAAACTGCCAAATAGAATTCAAGAAATTTTAATATCGGTGTTATACTATAATGTTGCTATATAACAATACTTGTACAGTATATGGATATCTCCTAAAATAAACATGATTCATCGAGGAGTGAAATTAGTTAAATGTTTTTTTTTTCTTGGAAACACGTAAATCGAATTAAATTAATTTTAATATCGGAGAACTACTTTAGCGTTCCTATAATGCTTCGTTTTCCAACCTGTGGTTCGCGAACCCCCAGGAGGCAATATTGTAATAATAATAATGATGATGATAATAATAATATAATAATTATTATTATTATTATCATTATTATTATTATTTTAAAATTAAACTAACTCTATAATTCCCCTTGTTACATATGTGTAAATTCGGGAATTTATCACATTACGTATTTCCACAGTAAATTAATAATTGCCGCGAATGGCTGATTTACAGTTATGTAACAACGTTAGGAATGCATTTGATTTCGCTACAACTAGGCCTACACGTTGTGTAACTTTTAAGCCGTAACTAGAGTAACTTTAGGTTTTAACCGTTAAGGTTTAAGTTAATTTAAGGTTGTTAAACCTTTTGCTTGGAATTAAATGTTACGCATGCCTACCGTATGTATATTTAAAAGTCAGTGGTTCACCCAACTCAGATCGTTGTGGAAAGGATTCGTGAGTCAAAAAAGGTTAGGAACCGCTGCTATAATGTGACATTACATTTATATCGATATCTCTTAAAATAAACATGGTTCTTTGAATAGCGAAATAACTTAAACGCTATTTTCTCAGAAACTTCCAAATGGAATTAAATTAATTTTTAGTACAGAAACGCGTTGGAATGGTGTCCACGTGGAAGAAGAAAGAAAGGAATACCTCGAAACTCGTGAATGCAGGAATTAAGAACTGGAATGAGATCAAGAGGACTGGAAGGCAAGGAGTGGATGGATAGAGACGAGTGGAGAAGGAAAATAAAACTTTAGGCACAGAAAGATGTGTAAACATTGAACATCTGTATGCAAATAATGTTTATTAATTCTTATAGACACTTCAACGTTTAAGGCAATGTACTGTTAAGGAACTTCAGCTGTATCTAACTTAGTAGTGAATACGGTAAAGAAAAACTAACCCATCTTTTACCTTGACGATTGAGGAAAACTAAGAACACATCTCAATTAGGTCTGTTGACACCGGGGTTTGAACAGGGATCTCCCATGTACGAATCTCAAACGCTACCAGTGAAGCCAACTGTTTCGGATATTTTTATTATTATTATTATTATTATTATTATTATTATTATTATTATTATTATTAATATTAATCTATAATCCCTTCTTTCTTCTATAATGGCGTAGCCCATTTTTACCTCTGGTCCCGAGGGTCGCGGGTTCAAACCCGGCCGGTGTCGATGGATTTTTTAGGATGGAAAAATCCAAGGAGCCAGTCCTCCGGGAGGGACTTTAAGCCGTGACCCGAGTCTGAAGATTTTAAGGCTCGTAAAAGATCCTTAAGCTAAATGAAAATGCCTCTAAGCAAAATTATCGAATTTTCCCGTCCTAATACTACCTTGGTTTCCTAGATGTCAGTATGAGGCGGAACACTGACCACGGACCACTCAAATGACATCTATACGAAAACAAGTGTAAAACTAAATTAGTATGGTTCAAATTCTTCCCTGTAGGGGGAGAGCGCCTAAATCTCTGTTAAGGGAAAAACATGGGCTTACAAGTACAAAATAATAATAATCTATAATCTCTTCTTTCTTCTGTAATGGCGTAGCCCTTTGTTGAGACATAGCATCTCATTTGTAAGGAGTTACTAGACCAAGTTAGTTTTTAGTTATCTTATTTGCTCATAGATGTCATGAATGGCATACGGTCAACACACTGACTCAATGAGATATCTAGTAGACAACTAAGGTATAACCAGGATTCTTAGAGTATTTTTATTCAGGCTTGAGTATCTTTTACGAGCCTGAAAATCTTCGAACTCGGGACCCACGGCTTAAATTCCCTCCTGGAGGACTTGCTCCTTGGATTTTTCCGTCCTAAAAAATCCATCGACCTCGGCCGGATAAAATAAACATGGACTTATTCATTTGTTTATTAATTTACGAGTTATAGCTGAGAGCATAAGTCTCATCTTCCACTGAGATTGAGCACATAAATTGGAATGTTTATGTTTTAAAGCTTTGATTGTACGTAATAAAGCTATCTAGGTAAGAACCGATGTAACTGAAATACTTAAGGATAATTTTATTTCGTTTCATTAAAGTAAACAAAATACACATGCTTTCTGCAGTGGCGAGTTTTCACAATCTCATAATTTCACAGGAACATCGTATTTCCTTAATACGATTGGTTTTCAAAGCAAATTAAAAAAGTAAATTTTAACAGAATTATTCTATGAATATAATTAACTCCTATGTAACATTGCTATATTTATATAAGATTGTTATTAGTTTTGTAAATTGAATTGTTAGATGTGTATTCCTACATTGGAAAATTATTCGGTGTGATCTTAATATAGTACTTGCTCTCTCTTACGCATGTATTTACCCAAACAGAACTGGTTTTATTTTTTCAAAATAAACATTAATATATGATGGCATATATAGCATAGCGGCACAGTTCTTACAAAAAGAATAGAGTAACCGGTTGTAAAGAAAAAAACTGCAAACTACATTTCAGATACATCAACAATTAAGATAATAAATATCTCCATGATTCTCAATATTACACTAACTTGATCCTAAGTACACTGACAAATAAAATACTGTTTTTTTCTCAAAATGTAGAAAATCACTTACATCATTATGCTCGTATATCAAGGACTGCCCGATTCAAAAACAGATAAATAAATAATAGTTTTAAAAAACTAAAACAACACGCTTTATTAGAAAACCGAACCAAAAAAATGAAAAATAATTTTAATTTCCAACACGCTTGGGATAAAATTAAAGTGGTCAACAAAAAAATCTCCAACACATAAAGAATAAAACTAGAGTTATCAACAAAAATAAAATAATTTTACCATCAAAAGCGTGGGATGCTCTATATCAATTAATATATTTGATAATAAACGGATATTGGTAAAAGTAAAGTCTCTAAGAAGAAAATGTAAAAATCATAAAAAGCACCCCACGCTTTTGATGGTAAAATTATTTTCTTTTTGTTGATAACTCTAGTTTTATTCTGTATGTGTTTTGAGATGATTTTTTTGTTGACCACTTTAAATTTATCCCAGGCGTGTTGTAAATTAAAATAATGTTTCAGTTTTGAGTTCGGTTTTCTAATAAAGCGTGCTGTTTTAGTTTTATAGAACTATTATTTATTTTTAGTTTTTAGTTTTAATATTTTACAGAATAAGATAAAAAATGTAAATATCTTTAAATTCGATACCATTGTAGTATGAGCTTAAAGTATTACTCCTCTAAAAAAATCCTCCCCAGCCGGATTTGAACCAGCAACCTATGGATTACTGAAATTATATACCACTAAGAGTTCGCAGCTCTACCAACTGAGCCCTTACAACGATTGACTAAAAAGTCGACAAGTCCGCAACCTATGAAACCAGTTTTCATTTTTTTATTTTTTTATTTTCTGATGATTCTGGCCAGGATTTTAGAAAGAAAATATGAATGTATTGTAGTGTCACGGGTCCTTTACAAGTATACAAATTTTCAAGTCTATCCAATGTTTCTAAGTGGGTGAAAATCGTGTTCAAAGATTCCGTTACATAGATACAAAGACACTATTTTTTATTTTCTGATGATTCTGGTCAGGATTTTAGAAACAATATATGAAATTACTGTATTGTCACGGGTCCTTTACAAGTATACAAAGTTTCAAGACAATCCAATGATTTTAAGTGGATGAAAATCGAGTTGAAAGATTCCGTTACATAGATAGATACAGGTCAAGCTAATATAAAGCGTGTAAAAAGACAAATATTTCCTTAGACAATATAATACATAACCGTGTTCCATCTATACTTTTAATATTACTTAATATTTTGAATGTTCATCAAGTCAATTACTCAAATTATAGGCTATTATTATTATTATTGCTAGTATTATTATTATTATTGCTGTTATTATTATTGTTATTATTATTGTTGTCGTTATTGTTATTATTGTTACTGTTATTGTTATTATGATTATTATTATTATTATGATTATTATTATTATTATTATTATTATTATTATTATTATTATTATTATTATTATTATTATTAATATCACTGCTATTTTTCCGTTGTCATCTGTATAGGCCTATTGTGTAGCGTATACCTATTATGTATTATTAATCAACATGTAGATAACACTGGCCAACAAAATTTGAACTTTTTTTATGTTAAAAGGGAGAAAATGTGTGTTTCTAACTTACTTTTTTGTGCTGATTTCAAATCTTTTTACGGAACTTTTCCATCACCCAGGGTTTTCGAGTAATCACATGAAAAACATTTTTCGTGTCTATACATTACAATTTATTATATCTTAGCTGAAATTATATTTGCTCACCCAAAATGTATGTGAATTGGATTTTCGGCTGTACTTCGCTTTAGGAATATCCCTCTTCAGTGTCCAGCAGTAGTCTGCTAACATATTTGGACACCATTTACCCTGATAGCGCCTTTCCATTTCCGCGATGTCCTGGTGGAAGCGCTCCCCGTGTTCGTCGCTCACAGCCCCTAGATTTTCAGGGCAGAAATCAAGATGGGAGTGCAGAAAGTGAATTTTCAAAGACATATTACATCCCATTATCTTGTAGTTCTCAATCATCTCATTGACAAGTTCTCTGTAGTTATCAGACCTGAAGTTCCCCAGAAAATTTGAGACAACATTTTTGAAAGATTGCCATGCAGCTGCTTCTTGCATATTTAACTTGTTCTGAAACTGCGTATCTTTCATCAGTTCCTTTATTTGAGGGCCAACAATTATCCCTTCTCTCAATTTAGCTTCACTGATCATTGGAAATTTATTTTTGAGGAAGAGAAATGCACTGCCATCACGATCCATTGCTTTCATAAAATTTTTAATCAAGCCTAGTTTAATATGTAGTGGAGGCAATAAGATTTTTTCAGAACGTACAAGTGGTTGGTGAAGAACATTTTCTTGTCCTGGATTAAGTGACTCTCTCTTTGGCCAGTTCTTTTTAATATAATGATTACATCTATCTCTGCTATTCCACATGCACAAGAAGCAGCAAAATTTAGTATAGGCAAGCTGTAACCCAAGTAAGATGGCTATAACTTTCAAATCCCCACATATCTGCCAAGAAAAATTGTCATACTTTATAGCGGATAGTAAGAGCTTCATATTCTCATAATTTTCCTTCATACCAATTGCATGGGCTAAAGGAATGGATGGATATATGTTTCCATTATGTAGTAACACTCCTTTCAAACTTGTTTTCGAGGAGTCTATGAATAAACGCCAATCCTCAGATTTATGCTCAACACCCAGTGACTGGAACAAATTCTCAACATCATTGCAGAAAACTAGGTCCTTCTCTTTAGAAAAGAAATCCTCAAATTCCTTTTGGCGATTTCGGAAAAAAGTTACTTTGGTGTCATCCTGCAGTAGCTTCCATCCTTTCAATCTTGAAGCAAGTAATTCTGCCTTGCTTTTACTTAAACCAAGATCCCGAACCAAATAATTTAAATCCTCCTGTGTTAGAAAGTGAGTTTCATTTATAGCATCATCTTCCGCAAAATCTGAATCATTCTGTAAATCCTGAACATCAGAAAGTTCTTCAATCGTTGTCATGTGATCTGGTGGAATTGGTATGGGTGAACCTGGCCCATGAAGTACCGGTCGAATTGCTGAATCTAACATTCGATATTTAACGGTGTGTCTTGACTTGGAAGTTATTCCAGGTATATTTGTCAAGCAGAAGTAGCAGTCTGTCAAATGATCCTTAGGTTCGCGCCATATCATTGGGACTGCGAAAGGCATATGACGGGATCCTTTCAACCAGCCAGTTAATAGTGTTACACATTTGGTACAACAGATTTCCGGGGCCCATATCTTGTTCTAGTCTATTTTGTTGTTAAAATAACAGTGGTAAGCTCTTCTTATTAGAGGAGTAAACTTTCGCTTCTGCGCTTTGAAAGTGAGCTCACCACACACGAAACAGAAGTTGTTTCTATCGTTAACACACTTTCGAGACATATTTCTTATACAAATACAATTTTACTCTTCTCTTTATAAAACACTACTTAGTCTTTACAATACACTTCTATCACAATTCACTTGACTACGGAAGTGAGCATAGAATTAGCTTCTTTCTTTTAAGAAATCTTCTATTTAACTGCGAACTTAAAACATACAATCACAGTTTTGTAGGAGAATGTCATTGTTGTAAGTTATGAATTCAAGGCAACAATCGCAAAACAATATAAGTCCATTGTTGGCACAATGAAATTAAATATAAATGTAAAATAATCCTTCTAATCATCATGTTATATACCAAAAAATGCTAATAAATAGGAAAATAATTATTTTCAAAATTACAAAAAAATGGTGGGTGATGCAAAATTTCTGACTTCATTTTTGGAATTAGCACATGAAAATACATAAGAATCACCCAAAATCTTTTATGTAACAAAGTCACTGCTGACCAGTGTAATTAATAATTGTTCTTATACGTATAATTTAAACCTAGTGAAGTGGAAGAGAAAACCCTAACGGTCTTAACTCATCGGGTAAGATAAATAAATATGCCATATACCCCTTCATTTATATTACGTCAGTATCACAGATTAATGTTCAAATTATTAATACTTATCATTATATTATACTTATCATTATTTTATTTACATAACAGCCAGAATTAGTATATTTTCGTGTTATTGCATAGTTTTTAATTGCTTTATTTTTAATTGAGATTTTAAGCAGTTTCCCTCAATCCAAAGAGCAAATGCTGGAATAGAACCCCAAAAGGTCCGCCTCCGACTTTACTCTGCTAATTAACTTCAAATTTGAATTCAAAATTTAAACCGGGGCTAATATATTTTACAGGATCCCGGGGTTCTACCTATTAAGGAGGACCAAAATGGATCGCTCACCGCTAACACTTAAGTGATGGCGGCAGAGCTTTCCATCTATCTATCTCTATCTAAATTAATTAGTTTTTTTAATCCCATGCTATACAATGTAGAAAAAATGTTGTGAATTGAAGAAAGAACTGTAAAAGATAAATGCTAGAAAGCAATGTAGCATTTTTTACAGATACATTTTTCTCGATCATCGTGTAGGAAATAAAAAAAACTGTATGAATTTTCACGTTGTTATGCCCATAGCCGTCGATGTATATGTTTATCGTGTGAAACAAGAATATAAAACAGTTTTATCAAAACAGCCTGTAACGCAGTAACTACACAAGTGTTTTTATTTTTTATGTAAATATTATTGTTACATATTTTGTGAAACAAATTTGTATAAACTTGCGCTTAATAAAATGTTCTATTAGACTATAATGTAATTCTCATTAAAAATATCGTTATGTAGGAATTCCATAAACTAAGTTAATTCTTCAGTAAGATGATAATTAAATTATATATACCAAGTTTCATTGCGAGAAACACATTTTACCCGGTAAGTCCAGAAAATATTCCCACAAAAAAATCAGCTTTCAGGTTAACCCTCCCCTAAATGATACGATTTTGCTGATTAAAGATGTCTTAATTAACTTTACCATGATAATTCCATTGTGAATAATCTAAAATTCCGGCCACTAGAGCCATTTATTAATTTTTGCTTCAAGTTAACTCACATACCTAATGGTCCTAGTTTGCTGGTTAATAAATTCGACCTTATCCTCCTTAATTTATTCCCATATGTTGAGTTTGGTTCCGAAAAAAAAAAGAAACGAAACTTCTGCCATTGGAGCGATATCAGACACACACATATAGAATATATATATCGTGAAATTGTGGATTCGATTATTTTTTTTTATAATTTTTCCAAAAAATATTTCGTGCATAAAAAAATCAACAATACCAATTACTAAAATAACAACACATCATATATAAGCATCAAGAATTCCAAAAAGATAACAAGAATCGACTTATTGTTCTTCGTAATTCGCAAAAGAAATATAGTTTCGCTTGATATCAGTTAGTTTGCTTTAATATTTATTTATTAAATATTTTACAAGTACAGAATATTATTTTTTTATTTTTCCTGGAGAAGTTGAAATTCGTGTTCGGGCGGAATTTCCACAAAACGTTAAAAAACATATCTTTATTACTTTAATCAATATTTAATTAATTACACATATGTTAATTATATGTACATTATATATATATATATATTAATTAATGTACTATATATATATATATATATATATATATATATATATATATATATATATATATATATATATATATATATATATATATATATATACATTTTGCTCATGGTCATTTTCGGTGCCTATTAAATTGGATCGGTTGAAGATCCGTATTTTTTGTTCAATAATATTTACATGAGAACAACCTCAATAACTAAATTTCTTCGAAATTAGCTAAAACCAGAAAACATGGACGCAATGATAGTAATAACCTAACGAAATATTTGATCCAAAATAATGAAAATAAAAACTATTGGTGTAGGACTAATAAGAGGCAAAAATTCTGTAAGTTATCAAAAATATACAATAACTTAAATGTATGGATACTCGATCAGTTAGGCCTTCTTTTTATTGATGTTATTAAAATGAAATTAACTGGAGAATTACGTTGATTAGAATTATTTAAGTTTAATTAAACAACATTAGATTAAAAGTTTTTTTTTTATTTGTAACAGAAATAAAACTTAGAAAAATGGTTTGTTTCACTACATTATTTTAGGACGAGAAAATCTGCCACCTGTATATAGCATAAAATTAGGAAATGTGTCCTTAATAAATGTTTCCACTAGATTTTTCTGTAAGCAGTTCAGAAATCCACTATTAAACTTTTAAAATTTGTTTGGTTGGTCACTCTATTTGATAACACATAAATATAAGAGACACAAAGCATTGTGTTTCAGAACGTTACGGGACCTCCGGTGGAATAGATCGAATTGGTAAGAGCTCTGATTTGTTACAATTATCCTGATTACTGTAATATGAAAATATGTTGAGTTTAGAATTCATTTGGTGTATACTACAATATTTTTATATTTTTTAACCTGAATTTTACAACCCGTGTTTCATCAAGCGTATATGACGGCGTATTTACAGTTTTATGATTGTCCAATTATTGTTTCAGTTGGTGGAAGATTCTCGTAAGGAATTCTGCGACGTTAACCATGTGGAAGTGAAACTTCAGAGATTTGGCGGAGTAGCAGACTGCACTACAGCCGGTCGATCTTTAGATCAGTTGATGGGAAGTCTGCAGTGATTTTTCCGGGCAGTTACAATAAGATGAAGACGTTTTATTATTTTTTGGGTACGTTTTAAACCGGTCACGGTTGTGAGAAATTGAGTATGTAGCTATGCCATAGGGAAAGGGACAGTATGTGGGTATGTTAGGGATACAAATTTTAGTATGAGAGGCGTCATTGGATTTGGTGAAAATAAAATTTCAAATTTCTTAATATTTCAATAACTGCTTGCCTCGCGTTACAGGATTTTTTTAAATGTATGCCTAATTATAACAATAATTAATAGTTTTTAATACTTTTAATCATAAATTGGAATTTTTAATTTGTTCATTTAAATTTGTAAAAAAAAAAGGATTTGTGAAACAACCATGTCAAATGTCTTGAAAATGATCTCGCACGAGGAGATAGAAACGTCGACTTGAATAAATAAACTTTTTGACTTAGATAACAATCAATTATAACTACTCTCAGGGAATAACACACATAAAAACAAATATGTATGGCCCTTTGTAAATTTAGTTATTTGCCATAACTCGTCGCTCTTTTAATTCATGTTAAATGGTTCAATAGTGAAAGATCCTATTATAAATAGGTCACATTTCGCTTAGTTTTAAATGTTGGTTTGTCGTATGGTCGGTTTCACCAACCCTCGTTATCTTTTTAACCAATTTTTAATTATCTGAAAGATAGTTCTTGAACTTTTATGCTTCGCCAAGCTTCATTAGACGAAAACGGACATTTTATATATAAGGTGCATTATTATTAGTCAATCTCTAGAGATGTATCAAAATATATGTATATGGAAATTATAAGGAGGATTGTTAAATGTACACTGATATGCGTTCACTATGTTTAATGAAGCCATATTTGATCAAGCTCAAACAATTACTTTTAAAATAAATTACGCAATTCTTAACGTTTCGTTTAGCCAGTTTTAACAAATATTCCTGAAATCGAACATTAAACTTATAAATATGACCCGAAAATCACACTAATTACTGTATCAGTGTATTATTTAGTTAGCTTGAATTGCAGCTATTAAAATGTCTTGTAACGGAAAACTGCGATTTTTTGACATTCATAAAACTTGATGTTAGTCGTAATAATGGATATCGTACTAGAATAACGTAGCCTAAATAATTTCGCGAATATTTATGAAATGGCACTCCCAAAAACACTGTATTTATTACCCTTGCATTACTAAAATTAAAAAATAGTACAAAAATTATACATTCAGTTCAGATAGCTTACAGGCAAACATAAGCTAACTTTTATCAATTTTTTACAATACAGATTGAACGAAATATTCACTAGGAACTGTTCAACGACATGTTATAAGATTATAGGTTTTCCTTTTCTTTTAATCCTTCTTAAAAGATTGGTAAACGGTGGTTTTCGTCATGAAATTCATGGATAAGTCGTTCTCAACAAATACTGGAAGGTTGTACTTTTAAAAATGCATAGTGACCTTAGAAGTTTCTGACGAGATAGAATATAACTTTGTATTTTCTAATTACTTGGCAATGAATTTAAGTTGACTAGATTTAACAGAAGGTATGGTAAACTATAGTTTCCTTTTTTTTTTAATTAGGTAACAATGTTCGAAAATGTGTGTTCAATAACTTTTTGGGAAACATTCTGAAGAATGTTATTTTTTTATGTCTCAGAACTAAAGATTTGAAAACATTCAAACAAAGATGAAAAAATGTAGTACAGCGCTCTAGAGGAAGTACTTATTTTAATTTTATTCTTATTCAACCTGTTTTTGGTAGAAATTACAGCGATTCTAGCGCAGATGGCTTGATACTACAATCGGCGCATCCTGCATGTTAATTGGTTTATTGAATTCTCAATAAAAATAATAAATTGTATTAAAAAGAGCAGTTATAACGAAGAATAATGTATTTTTTAACAATCCCTTAAACATTCAGATATTTTAAATCAAGTATGTATTTCTATCGCGGATAACTTGTGCAGGCAAGCTGCAAGTGGGGAGGTGGGTTTTCTCCCTATGAAGCACCTTGAATCTGTTTAATAGCTTGTGAGACGGGGCGGTTAATTATTTCGTTGATATTTGAGGCTTTACCCGTACATTTTAATTTAAACAGAATTCGAGTGAACCTCAAGTTAGTTGGGCTAGAAGCACCACTGTTAGATCGATAATAAAAAATATATTACTATTATAGTGTGTTATTAGTCATCTGAGGATATATGTATGTTTCCGATCAAATGAAAGAAAGAAAATTACCGAAAAAATTGAAGTTGATACAAAAATAACAATAAAAAAAGAGAACAATTGTGGGTCCTGATGGACAATTTGCTTGCATTGTTTATAACTCTGTTTCCGAGGTTCGTGATTTTAAATCCGGCCATGTTCAATTGATAATTTCAGACCATAAAACTCCTGAATGTAGTTCCTCGGGGAGGGTGTTAAGCTGTGGGTCCTGTGCCATACATTTGACACTAAAAGATCTCCAAGCCTGAAATAAGACGTCTCTGGGAAAATGTCGTCCCTTTCACTCCCAGTTGTAACACTAATGTTCTGGGCTGTTTAAGATGGTCGCTGAATGAAATAATAGTTTAAACATGATTGATCGTGCTGGAGTAGCTAAGATTTTGATCTAAACAGGAGGAATGTTGGTCTGTTGACTCACTTGCATTGGTTATCGTTTCATGCCACGTATGCTGCCCATTGCAATTTGACTTAGCTTTCTTATTAAAGCTAATTTTCCACAAATATCACGGAGATTACTTTTATGTGGAGTTTTCTCCATTCACACGTTTGGTCCAAAATTTTTACTAAGCTTTTTATTCCCAAATATTATTTTTCTACTTCTAATGTAAGACTATTTGTTCAAGCATGTATCAGGAAGATTAGCCGTTTTATAATTTTTAACTTTTTTATTTAGGTATGGGATATGAGACCAAGTTAATACATGCTTTCTAATTTAATTTTCCTGCTGCACCTCATTCCTCTAATTTGTAATTGTTTCAAAATATTTTAATTCCATCACATCTTCAGAATTTTACCTCATTTATGTGTCTTCTCCCATCTAATAACTTCCCCGCCCCCCAGAGATGCTGGTGACTTGACAGCAGAAGAAATGCCATTGCTCCTGTGTTAGTGATGATACACTTATTGCAGTGAACGGTGAATTAAAATCTATTTTTTACACAAGTTTTCTTGATATGCAAGAAACTGCTATTTAAGGGCACCCAGTACTTTTTGGTTAAAAAATAGATTTTTTTTTTATTTTTGCTTAAAAAATCCAGTAAGGTCTATTTTATCAATGTGTAATATTATTTTGTCGATTTTGCACATTTAAACCCATAAAAATTTATTTTTAAAAATGGCATCTCTGTGTTCTGTTAATGTGCACTTTTTTGTTCTTTGCATTTTCCCATAAGTTGTATTTTTTCATATTTTGGTACTTTTCTCCTAAACTGAAAGATAGGAGAATAATTTTTGGCATGGATATGCAGTTCAAAGTGATCTGTAATAATAAGATAAATTATCTTTGTGCTATTGATAGTGTTTGAAATTAAAAAAAAATATATATGCAAAATTTTTAACAAAAAAATGTTTTGGTCTATGAATTGTTTTAAATAAATCACAATCCATATCTGAACACAAGCAAACCGTATTATTGTCGAGTGAACTATGGAAAATAACATAACTTTTGGAAACAGTTGGATAAGTATTTTTTGAGAAAATTGTACCAAGACAATACTTTCAAGAAGTTGGATTTATTTTCATTTTTTGTATTATAAATTACTTATGAGAAAATGTGTAAAAAGTTAACCAGTGTCATTATGTTCAGGAAGACTTTTTAATTAGACATTCTTTTCCATGCACATAAGAATAAGCTGAAAAAATGAATTTTGTATGTTGCATATTTTTAAACCAAATTGCAAGGAAATTAGTACTGATTGCCCTTAATAATGTTTGTTTTACAGGTGAATTCCATAGCTACTGAGTAAGCATTTGCAACAATTTTCTTGAAACCTTAAAATTGTTAGGATTTTTTACTTGAAACCACTTACATTTAAATGTTTAGAATGATTTTTATAATTTTCTAAAGATTTGGCATTTTTAACAATACATTACATTCTATATTTAGGGTGTGGACGAAAAACTTGACACAGAATATTTTTACTGAAATAGAGACTTGAAATTTGCCATAAATCTGTTTTGAATATTTCCTTTTAAAACTAGTCAAAAAGAAATTTGATTATATTTGATTAAATAAACAATATATTCCAAAATTTAATGAAGTCGATAATTCACAAAAATAAGTTTTGAAAAATGTGTTAAGTTTTTCTCACTCTCATTTGCCAAATGACATTTGAGGGGTCTAGTGAGAGATGGAGCTATGCCACTTTAAGAAGAAATGGAAATAATCAGTGCTATTTATATTAAAATTTATATTTTTCCATTTGCATAGTTTACATAACAGTAAGTTAAAGAAGAACAAAGTTACCCATTTATCGTAAAAATAATTTTGTAATATAGCTCCTTAAAAACCCAATTTATTTCTATTTCTTAAAGTGGCATAGCTCCCTCTCTTACTAGACCCTCCATTTGTTTTTTCATTAAACTCTAAAAGTAAATGTAGGGACTACATTTTTTTATCTATTTATTATCCATCAGAGCATCATAGATGCTTTAGAACTTGTTCACAATTAAGATTAATACATAATAATAATATAACAGTATATAGCAAAATTAATTCACATTGTCATTTGAAACCTAAAAGATTCAAATGTTAACTTCAAAATAATGTAACTAATTATTACAAAAAAGTATATCATCAATATTTTATAACAATTAATTGCAATTAAAATACATAACTAAAAAGTCATTTTAAAATAATTCACTTAAAGGTCATCCTGACACCATTGTCCACTTGTGGAATTGCTGGCCGAAGCGTATTCATCTTTTCTCAGCCTCCTCCAAACCACAAGTAGAATGTTCCATATCCTGTCCCTCCTTATAAGTTGACCAGCTCCAGTTACATGTAACATAAGAAAAAAAAGGCAGTATTATCACAAGAAAAGTGATGTAATCTTAATCAAAGCTAGATCGTAAATGTTACAAATGCATAGGACCTTTCCGTTCATTCTCAATATGTATTTTTTCCTTTCTCCCAATGCACAGGAACTATGTTTTAGATTGTCACTAAAAGCAATGGCTAAAAATTGGCATAACCCTTCTGCATGATATGATTTTAAATTAAAAAGAAACATTTTGTTTCATGAATCAGTATTAGAAAAAACTTATATTTATTTAAAAACATGGTTTAGGTGCAGCTGCTTCCATATTCTTAACCAATTTGCTTCAGATCTAAATGCTCAGTATTGAATGTAAACAAGGAGATAATCATTTAGGTTTGTTTATACACAATCTTTCAAATGTTGCAAATGTTTAGGTAGCTTTCCGAGATGACACCAGGTGGCTGTATGTATTTTTTGCATCCAGTCTTGCAAATGCAAAACATGAGTTGTCAAATATCCCTGCAAGGGAGCAGAAATTAATTTAAATGTTTTTTTTATGTTTTTATTATTAATTTTTTTCTCTTCAAATATGATTAAATGTTTCTTGTTTACATGGAATTCACCTAAGCTGCAAATGAGAATGTGCATTTATACAATAACTATAAAATAACATTGAGGTACAGCCTTTGAAAAAATTGACGTTGCAGCTCTTGAAGAAGCTGGTCCAGGTTTGATCCTGGTCAGCAAGATTTTTTTAGTAATTAATTTTCATGTTGCTTTGTTAAATGAATAAATTTGTATAAATAGGGAAATAAATTAATTAAAGAAAAGAGTCATATATAGAAAATAAACAATTGCAACATTTCATTATTTTCTTTTTACAAAAAACAAGGCATAGCAAGATTATTTCCACAACTAATACAAAAACACATCTGATTAATTTAAACTAAATCAAGTTAATATCTAATTTCAATATACAAGTAAGTCGTGGAGTATTGCATTGCTTCATACAGACTGTTTCTAGAAGGGACGGTTGTGGTCTAGTGGAGGGAGTATCTGTTTCCCATGCATGAGGTCGGTGTGTTCGATCTGCTGTCATGTTTTTTTTTCTCATTATTTCATTTAATTTTGTTTTTCTTTAATTTGTTTACTTTTTTAAGTGAAATTATTTTCCCTTACACGTAACACAATGAAATAGAACAATTTTAGTTTCTCAAATAGTTGTGCACTTGTGAATCAAGTAGCCGACATCTGATCATGTGCAATGACTTTGTTTTGAGACTTAAAAATTATCTGTGTGACATCAATTCTTTCAAAGGCTGTACCTAATCTATAATTTATGTACATGAATCTGATTATTTTTATGTATCACTTCATAAAAGTGTGATTAGCACCAGGACTGGTTTCAATCCCTGCCTTCATTGAGTAGGAGAACTTAATTTGGTTATTCTATGCCACCGTCCCACCTGTGAATATTAGATCATTGAATAAGTGACTGCTAGTCATATTGGTCAATGTAATATGTTCCTGCTGGAGCAAATTGCTAACATGTTTACCAACATATAAGGAGATTCTGTCCTAGGAGTCCATCTACATTAGTGGGAAACCTAGGGTGAGAAAGTGGAAAGTTAGTGTTAGTTTGGGCAAGTTAGAGTGAGGAAATGGGTAAGTTAGTGTACATTAGATAGTGTTCATTTGTTAGTGGGTTTTTGTGATTAGTTGGCTACACTGTCAGATCATTGACTAATACATTTCTTCTTCCTTCCAAGTATTAGGCCAAGGCCTGTTAGGATCCTATATAAAATTTTCCTCCCTTTCATAGGACGGCCCAGAGATCTTCATCCTCTTGGTATATAATTATAAACAGCTTTGGGGATCTGATTTGAACTCATTCTTTCTAGATGGTGTTTCCAATTTAGTTGGAACTGTTTAATATATTCCAAAATTGGCGTAGTCTTAAATTCTTTTAAGATATCGGTGTTCCTTTTCCGGTCCCATCTGCTGTAATCTGCTGTTCTGTGCATGAATCTCATTTCACAAGCCGTTATTCTGCTTTCATGTTGTCTTTTTAGTGTCCATGCTTCATTACCATAGGTCAACATTGGTCTAGTCAAAGTGTTATATAAACGTAATTGGTGTTTTTTTGTACAAGGGATGGTTTCATAACTTGATTAATAATTCCCAAACTTTTATTATAACTAGTAATTTTTTCAGGGACATCCTTTTCATCCCAGATAGAGAGATAATATCCAAGATATTTAAATTGATTAGATCTCTCTAAAATTTTATTCTGGAGACAGATTTTACTTTGTATGGGATCCTTCCCATGAACTAATATATTTTATATTGTAAATATAGTGGTTTTAGGTTACTTTGAATTCAATTTTTCACTTTAAGACATTTCTCATATTTTTTTGTGAAAAATACATTTATATTTCACTTGGGTAATAATTCACATACTGTAATGATAAATTGTTTTGTCAGTTTTTTTTTTTTTACTTGAATTTATATAGGTGGAACGGTGGCATAGATTTTCCTTAATTATAATATAACAATTTAAAAACTTGATTTAACTAGAAATAGGGATGAACTCCAAAAGATGTTCAGATGAGAGGAAATGTTTTATGAGGTGAAACATAGTTTTCAAATCACTTCAGAATTAAAATATCTCATAAGCAGTGTCCTGAGGTTTCACTAAAATATTCTTGAAATTACTTTAAATTAATATAACATGCAGAGACCAAGCGAGTTGGCTGAAGCTGCTTCATTTAGGATCATATTTGGTAGATCCTGGGTTCAATCCCCAGTGCCAAATAACTTGACAAAGATTTTCTGATTTTTTTTTTTTTTTCCCTCAAGGCAAATGCTAGGTGGAATTTTACTATCATGAACCTTATCATATTTACCATTTCAGAGTAACATATAAAAAATATAAATGCTAAGTGACTTCAATTGTTAAAAGCATCTGGAAGTAAGAAAAAGTGAGGAACTTAATTTAAAAATGAAAGTAAACAAATGACATTGAAATAAAAATATTTCTCTCGCCATATAAACACTTAGAACACAGGGTTGACTTGTTAGTTCCAACCAGAATTTGTATATTGCTGGTTGTGACGAGAGACATGAAAGTTGTCTTCTCATTGCCTCTTGCAGGTCTCAGAAGCCTACAAACTAATGTCAGGGGATTCATACAAAGGAAATGAACCTCTGCACTTTTCCTAAAGCTTATTCACTGCTCAAGATTTCTGCAGCAGAAATAAATTGCTAATGGAAACTATCTGGGCATTTAAGAAATTTGCCAAATAAAGTAAAAATACACTTTCATAACTATTTATTTTTAATAAACCAAGTTTTCTTGGAGGTTCAGTGAACCATTGAACATACAGGATGTGCTGCCACTGCTCAATATGCGAGTTGCAAGAATTTTATATAAATCTGTTTTTTTTTTTCATTTTAGATTTTAGCATCTGTTTGGTTAAGCCAAAAGTGAAATTAAAATGATATAAAAATTTGATAATTCTATGCCAGGTATCAGTTTACATATCTTTAAAATAAAATATAGGCAAACATTATTATAGCAGAAAGAAAATAATTAACATAATTATGTATTTTTATTCCAAAAAAATTCAGAAAAGCCTAAAAATTGAATGAGAAGTTGACATAAAATAACCTAAAAAACAGTCACATTGGAATATGTCTATTAATTTTGCTAAACCAGAATAGCCAACTTATGGAGACATTGTAATAAAAAAATATTGCTGAGTACCTACCTTAACATGTATAAACACATTGACAATTGGCTAGAGGAGAAATACAACTGAACAATTCAGAAATCATGTTGCTAGCATGAATGTTATCTGAAAAGCATTAGATAATGGTAGATATACTTGGGGGTACAACATAGCATTGTTACTTATGGCAAAATGCTACCAGCTGGAAGGTTGGGGTTCAAGTCCCTGTTAGGTCAGAGTTTTTAAACTCTCCTAAACTTTAGGGCAGCACCATGGCCCTGGGGTCAACTCAGCCTATAATAGAAATGAGTACCAGGTCTTTGTTCTGATCATTAGATAGCAATTTGATATAGTGAGATCAGAATTTCTGAACTGGCCCTGGGATCGACTCAGCCTCTAGTGAAAATGAATACCATGATTTTGTTCTGATGACCAAGATGGCTGATACATGGTTCAGGTTATTTAGGAAGATTGGAACATTAATCTCTTACTACCTCAAAGTCACCTAAGTCTTTATTTTATTGATATAGTTTCTAACTAGTGGGTTATAGCAACGCTGATATCTGGCATAGAATAGCAAACTTCTTCCTGTATTTAGACACTTCATTTAAATTTTGAGATCATTAAGTACCATAGGTCCTATCACATGGAATGTGGGTTGTGTATCACCACATAATCCACAACTTAGTCGGTGCAAAGTTTTATGTAAATTTACAGAATTTATTAAACTAGATGTATGGATATGTTGGTTAATGAGCTAGGAAGTAGGACTAGAGATCTTGTGTCCAAATTATAGTTTGGAAAAAATATTTTAGAATATTTATTTTTTCTTTCACTTTTGGCTTTAGGTTCTGTACTATGTTGTATGAATGATCATTTTCAATTTACTTTGAATTCACATTATATAGGTTATGTGTGCATTGAAGAGTGAAGGTATGTTTTTGCTGTAAAGGTCATTTCACATTGGATGGTTTTTGAATACATGGCAAAAAGTTGTACATCCATATTTCTTTATTTGAAATGAGAGAGTTGGACCTATCACATTATATTTAAAATGTGAAAGGTTCCATGCTCTTCTTGACTTCAAATAAAAAATGTGGATGTATAATTTTTTGCCATATATCAAAAAAAACCCTCTGATGTGAAAGGAGCTTAGGTAAGCTTTATTTTATTGTGAACTTTACCAAATTTGATTGTATCTCAGAATTATATGTAATGTATACTTTTTTAATCCTAAGGACTGCAATAAAAAAATTAAATAGTTTTTTGGACTTTGTTCTGAAATGTAACCTAAACATATTCCTTTGAACTTCTTACCGGAGTGAGTTTTTATCATGTTGGACTTAGAGTAGTTTTTTTAAGCTTATTTTTTGCCTGCAATTAACTGAATTTTAGAATTTTTCTCCTAATAACTCTATTTTGTGTCTAAAATTTCATTCAAATTTTTATTTTACATCTTCAAATTTTTAATTTAAAAGATAAATTTGGTTATCTTCCAACTTTTACCCAATTTATGACTTGAATTCAAAACTAAATTTAAAGCTGGAATTTGAAGAATTTAATGAAATATTAGGTAGAAAAAAGGAATTAATACTACAAATGTGGTCAAATTGAGGTAACTTCAGGTAAAAAGAGGCCTTAAAAAAGTACCCTAAGTCCCACACCTAAAAACAAAAGTAGCAGTCTAGCATTGAAAGGATTTTGGTAATTACAGTGGTGCATACAAAGAATAAAACATTTCTTTAAAAAAATTACAACTATATTTCACTATAAAACAATATGTACAAACTTCAAATTTACAAGTCTTGGACACATCTTCAAGTAGATTTCTGAAGCAATCTGAAATAAACAGAACATTTTGATCAGCTTCAACATGTAAAGTATAAATCACTTAAACAACACCACAACCAAAGTGAATTTTTTTAAAAACTTGTTTCCCTGTGAAGAAATTAAAGTCACTTTGGTTATGGTGTCATTTAAGCAATGATATAATTTATACAAAGAAATTAAACATGAAGCTGTATGGTTTTCCTAACCAGGGAATTTAGACAAAATGTTACAATAAAATTGCAAATCTGACAGGAAACAATCTCAGAACCACTAGTAAGGAGACAGGCATGCTATCACATAAACTAACAAATTTAAATTATTCTATATTTCCTATTTCACTGAAGTTTAATGAACATTTTCCTTTTAATTTGTTATCTAAGTCTTTAATATGAAGTTCAAGGAATTACTTTAATAAAAAATATCCAAAGTTCTAGAGGCAAATGTTTATGATTATTACAAAGAACCAGGGCACACCATAGCATATATGGTTAAGGTAATACACTACAAACCAGAAGGCCGAGTGTTCAAGACCCAGTGCAATCAGGATTTTTAAATTGACCCAAACACTCTGGTGACACCATGACCCTAGGGTCAACTCAGCCTTTAATTGAAATGAGTACCAGACGCTTGTTCTGGGGTAAAAGCGGCTGTCATGCAGGGCTGACAACCCAGCTGACATCAATTACCAATTGTCTAGAAAAAGTGGGAGCCTTAACCTCCTACTACGTCAAGGGTATCCTACATCCTGTAATGGGATCACTAACTTTTTACATTACAAAGAACCAGTCACTGAACTAATATTGTTCACCCAGTTCATTCTTGTGAAGCAGGGCAAATGGGTATTAAAAACATGGGTTCTGTGCATGCCTAACATTTTTTTTTCCATTGTAACTATTGTTTCAGAACTACAAAAGAATAGCTTATTACATTTTAAAACCATTTAAGTTTATAACATTTTATTCAACCCTCTATAATAGCCCAGTTCATTAGCATTACACCATGTCCCATTCAAACCTCCCACATTTTAATTAATCATAACTCTCAAAGTATGCAGAATTATGATATAAGGTTGTATTAAAAGAAAGAGAAACTCAAAGAATTTTTGTTTTCATTGTTGCAGTTAATTCATCTGTCACATGTTGGACAATAATACCATAAAACAAAATGGCGACTCCTCAGCAACGAGCACAAATTATTTTCTGGTATGCAGAGACAAAGTCAATAATTACAGTGTAAAGAAATTACCGGAGAGAATATGGAGGAAATGCATCTGATGGGAAAACCATTAAGGGACGGCTTGAGATGTTTCTGGCGACTGGAAGCGTTAAAAAAGAATCAGGAGGTGCTCGTACACATGTTTCAGAAGAAAAGATTGAAAAAAATTAGAGCAGGATAGAGGTGTTTAGTGTCTGACAATGAAAATTTTTTGAGTTTATTTTGTTTAATACCAGCCTCATTTCATAATTCCGCATACTTTGTTAGTTACGATTAATTAAAATGTAGGATATTTGAATGGGACACTCTGTATAATGCTAATGTGGACGTGAAAGGATCAACAAATTTTGCTCAGAGACCAAGGCTCTTTAATATGCCATAAATGTACCATACAGGCCCAAAGCTTTACTTCCATTTTAAAGGAAATCATGGTAACCACTAGACCACCAAGACCAAATTTTAGCTTTCCATTCAATAGTAATTTTTTCCAAGAGCAGGTATTTCACTGCAATCATAGTATTTTCATGCTATGCTTTGCAACTTTACTAGGGAATTATAGGTGTGGTAGTTTCCCGTTTCTTCCCACACCGTGAAGGATGAAGGTGATGGGTGGATGATTTTCGGAGACCGTTGGACCCTAAGCTTCCTGACATTTGTCTTAAAAGTGAGGAAAAAACCCCAAAAAAACCTCACCCAGGAGCCTGTCCCGACCGGGAATCGAACCCGGGCCCCCTGCATGACAAGGCAGCACGTTACCTCGGGACCACAGCTGTGGACATTTAACAAGAAAAATTGGCATTTGGACATTTTTTAAGAACTGATACCGGCGTCATTCACCAGATTAATATCTGCTCATAACATTGTAAAGTTGACTCAGTATTTTAGTTTTCAGGCGCTTTGCTTTGTGCTTAGGTAGGTCTATTTTGCATGGGTAAGTATTTAGCATAACAAGCGGTATTGTCACGTTTTATTCACTGGCACTAACATACCGTACTATATTATAATAGTACTGCAAAAGACAATAGTTGCAACGCTGTTAAGATAACACTGATCAACATGATTTTTGTCACCAATAGTTGTACTTAATGCAGTTTTTATCTTGTTTTCAAAAATGTATTCGGAATTTCTCCATCACCCACAGTTTTTTATTTCAATTTCAATTAACGAATTTAAATAATTATTTTTTAATAAACGTTTTCTCGTCCATTTGTCCATTGTAAAATAAAACCAAATGAGCTAATTCAAATGATTTCAGTTATGGAAAAGATATATCAAGGCAAATGGAATCCTAATATGCTGGCCGATTACTGTTGTACCATCAAGATGGATGTTCCACAGGCAAAATATAGCAGAAAATCGTCATTTCTTATTTTCTATGCAAGTCCAAATGTTCAAATATTGTATAGTTACGAATGTATAAATATTAAAGTGTTTGAAATTATAAATTCCTATCTCTCGGAAACCTTGAGTGATGGAGAAAAACCGGTATCATATTTGAATTCAGGAGAAAAAATACTATCAGAATAGCATATTTTTCTTTCTGAGACAAAAAAGTTTCTTTTTTGTTGCTCAGTGTTGTTATAACCACGCGGAGTTGACATGGAAACGTCAATTATAATGCAAATACATTTTTGGTAGAGAACTATTTTTCAGTTTTTGGTGATTGGAGCGGCGTCTTACAAGCCTCTAACAACAACTCCCTGGCAGAAACAATGTATTTGTTTAAACCAGAGGGAAACAGTTGCCTTTGAAGCCGCCTGAAAAATAAAATACCGAGTCCACTATAATAAAGTAATTCTTTCAAGTAATCACCAGAATGTTTAAAAACTCGTGTTTCACTTGGCTGACGGCAGTTGAGTTGAGGAAGGCAAATCTGAAGTAGCCATCAAGCCGTCGTTACATCCCAGAGCTATGTCTGCATTTTCATCCAAATTCCAACAGTTTTGAACCTGTAAACACACATACATCATTAACATTGAGGTACTCCATAACATGCAATACAGTACAGGCCAAAAGATCGCAGGTTAGAGTACCAAGGACTAATAAACTATCCTAAACCATGACCACATGGTTGACTCAGCTTGAAGAGAAAATAGTACCAAAGTATATACTGGGGTAAATACGGCCGTCATGCAGGGCTGAGATCTCATGCCGAAGTCTTGAAAATTAGAAATCTTAACAAGCTATTACCCTAAGGACATTTGAGATCTCTAATGGGATTACTTTTTTTATTTTGTTTTGATATTTACTTCACTTTTAGGGTTATAAGCTCGTTATGTCACGTCATGATATCTTCCGAGGTGCGCTGGCACCGTTGTATCTTTAACGGCACAACAATTAGCTTCTTCAGGGCACCAAATGGTGAAAATGTTGAAAAAAAATAGCAACAAAGTGCATTTTTTGTTTATTTGCTGTTTAATAACTCTGATTCTTTAGGATCATTTTCATGTAAAATTTTTTATTGTAGGAGCAAAATTGAGCCCGTGACGTAAGAGTTTATATATCCTTGCAGGTACGGTCAGCATTACTACTTCAACTTTAATATGTGTTTTTTTTTCTGTTTCCATTTTTTCTTTAATTTTCCAAAACTTAAAATTGCTCATTAATCGGCCGGTGGACTAGTGGTTATGCTCCTTGCCTCTGGTCCCGAGGGTCGCGGGTTCAAACCCGGCCGGGGTCGATGGATTTTTTAGGATGGAAAAATCCAAGGAGCAAGCCCTCCGGGAGGGACTTAAGCCGTGGGTCCTGAATATGAAGATTTTCAGGCTCGTAAAAGATCCTTAAGCCTGAATGAAAAGGCCTCTAAGCAAAATTTACCGAATTTTCCCGTACTACCTTGGTTTCCTAGATGTACACTGACCACGGACCACTCAAATGACATCTATACCAAAACAAGTGTAACTAAATTAGTAAGGTTCAAATTCTTTCCTGTAGGGGGACAGCGCCTAAATCTCTGTAATGGGAAACATGGGCTTACACAAGATTACAAGAAAATTGCTCATTATGATGCAATTTTTATGCTATCAATGTGAAATTTTGTGGTTAGACTCCCCAATATATGCTAATTCAAACTTGCTATGCAATTACTAGTTTAAGGAACGTGCTTTGTTTATAAGTTGAGATGGAAATGAGTAGGAGGTACTTTAGTTAGATTGATTTGTATACGTCAAACAGATTTAAAGTAAAAACTCTAAACTGCTTATTCTTCAGAGGCACATATAGGAATTGTTATTGGTGATTTAATAACTTTAACTTAGTGGGGATCCTATACTTTAATAATTGCTCATGGTCTATGCTCTTCATGAGAGTGGATAACCTTTTTAATGAAATATGATTCAAATGAAAAAATATCCTCCCTTTATGATTTTTTTTCATTGCAATTGTGTTTAATAAATCATAAAGACTCTGCATCTCAAATTCCGTGAGCAAATCTTTAAAAATGCGCCATAAGGAGAATTTTTTAGAAAATATTTAAAAATCATAATTCTGAAACTATTCTACTTATAAACACCAAACTTCACAGAAACACTTCTATAAGCGCATAATATATGTAACAAACAATCAAAACAATCAGATGAAAAAAAATTGAAATTCACCAGTCGGTCCCCTTTACGGATAATAAATAACCTGACGACTGAAATAAGAGACCTCGGAATAAATTTTTATTGACCCATCCACGTCCAAATTTGAACCCTAATAAATAACATGAGTTTTTAAAGAACAATTTATTCCTAAGTTTAAGACATTCCTGTATCTTCAGGAATGTAATTTATTACAGAAAATTAAGCAACTTTCATATAAATACTAGCGGACCTGCCAGACGTTGTCCTGCCGAATGTCCAATTCTCGTGTTATGGCCGGATGATAAAAATATGTTTTTACCATAAAATTCACTAATTAAGACGTAACTATATATTATTAAATAAGTTCGCAAGTGAACTCCTCACTACCATCTATTGTGGCTCAAGAAGCCTGCATAATGACATCACACTGTTTTCGCGCAGAATAGGATTCGTATATGGATGATTACACATCTGACACACAAAAAAAATTGTTTAACCCGATTGCAGCGCACCTACAGAGTCCAAAGGCAAATCTAAACCATCCACGAACCCACTCAAACACACACACACACACACAAAAAGTAATCAGAATCGGTCCAGTCGTCTAGAAGTTTTTAATTTTGGATTTCAAGTAAAACCCCCACTTCTGATTGTCCGGTTTTGTTTATTCTTGGATAATAGCTACCTCGGTTTATTTTAATAGGATATACTGAGTTTTGTTGTGAAACATTACAAAATGTGACCACTAGAGCTATTTTTTAATTTTCACTTCAGGTGAACTCGTACACCTAATGGTTTTTAGGGGGTCCAATTGTGAATCTAAACCATCGAGGGACCCAATCAGACAGACAAAAAATTTCATCAAAATCGATACAGTTGTTTAGTAATTCACTGACAAACACACCCACAGAAAAATTATAGTGAGTCAAATACTAACATAAGATTCAACAGAATATTTCTTTCCTGCCAGCATTCAATGGAATGATCATAGGACCAACCAACGTTGTCAAAAAAAAAAAAATGGCACAATGCTCTAACAATTTAAGATAAAACTTCCAAACAGTTCGCATCCTCGCAGTATCTGCAGTCTTTCATAGTTGGATAGCATATTATGTCCAAGATATAATATAGTTTAAAATTATATTTGAAGAGAAAAATTATACGCTCAGACTGGGGTTTGAACCCATTACCTTTGGCTTTCTAGGCCAATGCTCTATCACTGAGCGATGAGTATATTTTCAGATGTTATGTATTTTAACTTTTACAGGATCCAGAAATAAAAAATTGAAATTAAAAACATAAAATTGAAATTATGCTACCGGAACACAAAACAAGGGACTCTGCAGCGCCAAGGCAGAATCGAACAACTGATGATAGGTCCACGTAGAATTAGGTGTTTTTAGAATTAAATTAAGTGAAACATTTCGTGTCTGTGAATTCAATATAAGGGAAAGTGGACAAAACAGGGTACCTAAGCATTAATTACTATTCTGAAAGATAAAGTTGGCACAAGAAAGTAATATTTTGCGGAACTATGTAACAATACTTCGTTAATCCATAGACTTTATAAAATTTTAATAAGCCACGTATTTTTCCCTAAAGTAAAATATTTCTTAATTGATGCCTACTACCCTGTTTTGTAGGACTGGTAAGATAAAACAGAGTACCATGAAATTAATAATAATTTATAATGCATTGACATTAATTATAAATCATGCATTACTTCACGTTACAATAAATATTCAAATACTTTAGCTAATAAATTTTGCAAGAGGCCAAAATGTAACTAAGTTTTAGAATGAACTTATAGCCTTGTTTTTCTTTGGTATTTAGACTCACTATGCATTTTCTTAATATCTGTGTAGAAGAGAAAAAAAGTAAATGCATTATTAATGTGGAGTATAAAACTAAATTCAATGCTATGACAGATCTTGAAGGCCTTGGCCTAACAGCTTGCTGCTGGCCTCGCATCCACGTGTTAATTACAGATTTGAACGATCATCCAACGAGTTTGTGTGACATTTGATCACCATATCGGGTTTCCCGGCTATTAACCCTTATATAATGTCTCGTATCAAATATTTAAAAGTGGTGGACCGCACTGAAAACAAAATCGTACATAATTGTTATTAGGTACCTATATTCCGTAATTCCACACACTTTTCAACATTTTCTTTTCTTGACTGTCTTCTGTTTTATTAAAACTATTATATAAATTAAAACATCGCGAATTTAAGGGTTAAAGCTAGTTTCCTCAACCGGGTGCCGCTACTTATTGTAACTACCTAAATTCTTCACAATTCTAGTTGAGCACCGATCCCATAGAGTTGGCCGAAATTCCATGAGAAAATGTCTTCCTCCATGGGGGCTATAACCACTGTACGCCCATTATCTTTATTCTAAGTATGGTGCTTAAGAACTGCCTCGGCCACTGAGCGACACATGGGGGATAAAATGAGGTACCCCATTTTAGAGAAACGTTTAAGGGTAATGAGAGGGGGCTGATATATAAAATTTTTCAGAAAATAATCGCACTGTGTGTACCTGCTCGTGACATTGTAATAAAGTAATTACTTACCAGAATGTCTTCATTGTCTTCCCGTTTCGGTTCTGCTTCTCTGATACCAGTCGAGTTGAACCGGTAGAGAAATCCCAGTCTGGAGTAGCCATGGAGCTTCATACATTGTGTGGAGATGGCAGCAGTAACTTCGGTTTATGGTGTAGTACGTCCCAGAGCTCCATCTGCATCTTCATTTATGTCCCAGCATAGAGAACGAAGAGTCCCAGCAATTTGCACCTGTAAACACAAATACAAGAGCTGTAAATACAGAGCTGCTGTTCATTTCATAAAATATAACATTGAGACACTTCATAACATGGTTGGTAAAGGCAATTCATCACTAGCCAAAAGATTGCAACCATAGGGTTGGCTGAAATTCCATGAGAACATTTCGGCTCAACTACACTTCTACTAGCGCTTGATTTTTCAGTTATATTGTTGTAAACTATAGCTCTTCTTCTGTATTTACTAACATTATTTAATATTTTAAACTTTTTCAAACAATTTTTATAACATTATTAGACAATTTTGAAGTATTTATTTAAATATGCAAATCACAATATTGTGACACTGTTGTGATGCTAACTGCTATTTTCTCCACAGAGTATATTACTTAGTCTATGATTTTTCTATCGCTGTTTTGGGTTATCGCTAGTTGGATCAGCATTAGGGAGTGATAAGTGTACACCCATTTTTTAATAAACGTTTGGTAATTTTAATATTATTTATATATTTTTTAACATAGATTTGGGGATTTATTGCAAATATTGGTCATTTAAATTTCATAGCGACGGATAGTAATCGAGGATGATAATCCGATATGTGGCTCGATTGTGGGTTATCGCTCGTTCTACAGGCACTGTTCTAAACATAGTGCTTAAGAACCGCCTCCGCCACCGGGCGGCACATAGAGGATAAAATTAGGTACCCCATTTTAGAGAACTGTTTAAGTGGAATGAAAAGGGCTGATACATAAAAATTTCTAAAGCCATAGATTAATCGCACTGTGTGTACCTGCTTGTGATATTGTAATAAAGTAATTATTCACCAGAATGTCTTCATTGTCTTCCCGTTTCTATTTTTGCTTCTCTGATACCAGTCGAGTTGAACCGGTAGAGACATCCCAGTCTGGAGTAGCCATGGAGCTTCATACATTATGGTGGAGATGGCAGCAGTAACTTCGGTTTATGTTGCAATAAGTCCCAGAGCACCATCTGCGCCTTCATTTAAGTCCCAGCAATTTGCACCTGTAAACATAAATACAAGAACTGTAAATACAGAGCTGCTGTTCAATTCATAAAATATAATATTGGGGCACTTCATAACATGGTTGGTTAAGGCAATACAACACAAGCCAAAAGATCGCAACTTTCAATCGCAAGGACTAATAAACTCCCTTAACTTTGTGATGGATCAATGAGCTCCAACGTTGACTCTACTTGAACTTAAAATAGTACCAGAGCATGTACCGGGGTAAAGATGGCCGTCATGCAGGGCTGACAACCCAGCTGACATATGTCGATTCTCTAGAAGAGTAGAAGCCTTATATTTTTCTACCCTAAGGGCCTTCCAAGATCTGAAGTGGGTTTACTTTTATATCCAACTGGCACTATCGAACCCACAGGCTCATCGTCTCGCGGACATAAGCTCTCCATACATCCCTATCCTGAGCTAATGTTTTCCCTGTATAATCTAATTTCCTAAAATCATAGTTAATGTTTTTCTCCCACCCCATTCTTGGCCTACCAACTGATTTTCCTTCAAGAAGCTTCCATGCACGTCCATCATTCCCCATTCGTGCCACATTACTTTTTTAAACTTTAACATTATTTAGCTTCATGTTTTAGGTTTACTAGCCTGTTACGTCTCTCATAGGTCTCCTCTCATTTGAGGCCGACAAGCTCATTTACATAGCTACTTTTCTCAAAATGTGTATAAAACCTATATACAGTATATAGACTCATTATAGAAGCTCCTATAAAAGTCAGTCCCTCCTACTCACAAATATTTTTTTCCAACCAAAGCAGTGGGAACATCCTTGCCAGCTATCTTTTAACTGTACTTCATTCTAAGCTCTATCAGATAAAAGTCTCATTTCAATCATTAAAAATCACAAAATAAAACAAGGATAATCTAAAATTATGACTGTTCTTTCCCTGTTAATTTGATTAGAGGCCCACAATCCACAAGAATAAATGAAGGACTTCCAGAATTAAAATCTTAAACTTAGTATCAAGCTACAGGTTACATAAAACAAAGATATAAGAGAAGAATTATAAATAGTTGAATTATTTAATACAACATGTTTAACTTCAATTTTTTTGGCAAAATAATGTTTTCGAAATCATAAAAACTATTTTAAATTGTTTTCTTCTTTTCGGATTTAAAGAATATATTTTACTCGAAATAAAAAAAAAATACAAAAAGGAATTTTGTTTCGAAATTCTAAAAAATGGTTTACAAAAATGGATTTTTGTTTCGAAATTCCAGCAAATATTTTACAAAAAAAAAATTGTATCAAGATTCCAGAAAATATTTAAACTTTTTTAGATTATTTCGGAAAAATAAATGGATAAAAGAGAATAATTAGAAATAATTGAATTCAAAAGAACTGAATGCAACGTGTCTTTGCTTTGCATCATATGTTTTTAAACTTCAATAATTACTTTCTGGGAAAAAATGTTTTCGAAAACATAAGTGTTTTAATTTTCTCTTTTCGAATTAGAAAAAATATTTACTCGAAATTTAAAATAAAAAAAAAACTTAAAAAAAGAAATTTTTGTTTCAAAATTCCAGAAAATATTTTAAAGTTTTTCATATTTTTTTAGAAAAATGGAAGATAAAAGATAATTGAAGAGAGTTCATTAAACTACTGAATAAAACGTGTCCTAACTTTATACCACATTTTTTTAACTTCAATAATTTTTTTTTTATCTTTTCGAAATTACGAAAGTTTCTAAAACGTTTTCGAATTAAAACAAAATGTGTATTTCATTCACTCAGCATATCAAAATATATTTTCAAAAATTGTTTCGCAATTCCAGAATATATTTTAGCTTTTTTAGATTTTTTAGAAAAATCTTTTTAATTAAAAAAAATCAAAGAGTTTATTTTTCCTATCTTTCGTACAACACACAAGCTGCTAAAAAAATTAACTACAAACCAAGATGAGAAAAAAACAAGTTGACGTTCAAAAGGGACGACGAGATAGATTCCATGATGGAACAGGCCAATAAATAGTCCTTGATTACAGTTATTTATTTCGAAATTTAAAAAAAAAAATCTAAAAATTACTGGTCCACCCTTCAATTGGCAAGATAGGCGTATCCTGCAAGATGTGTTAATTTTAAGAATTTTATATTTATACAATATAAAAATGAATTTATAGAACATGTTTAAATCTGTTCCAATTATGTAATACGTAATTATAGACATTATTTTTCTTCAAAAACTTATTTACACGTTTACGTACCTGCACCGCTATGAAACCATCTTAACGCGTTGCTACTCTGGATCAGACTAAACCGACTGCGAGCACGTTTAACAAAGAGGAATCGTTCTATAATTCATCCAAGTGTATCATTTATAAATGCGCAGTAGAGGTCCGAGTTACCAACCTCTATCTCATGTTAAAAACAAAAAACTCTCAAAATTTGTGATCGTACGAAAGGAAGTTTTTTTTACCACACCAAACAGAATCCTTTACATAAACTCTGACATTATTAATCTTAAGTATTTCACTTCATTTCTAACAAGTTCGTAAAATTATTGTCATACACATCAGATTTTTTTAAAATAAAAAAATTAGTAAACTGTATTTAGTCCGATTTTTAGAACGCACCCTAAAAAAATACGCAGCAAGAATTATTTTATTGTTCCTGAGCACGTATAGGTAACCGACAATGTTAGAATAAATTTAAATCTCATTAAATAACCCAGTTTTAAAAATTCGTTAGTTGAATAAAATGGGTATTTCAATAAATAAGAACGTGGCACAATCTATAAGTTTATTTTAAAAAAAAACTGACATTGACCTTTGTGATAATAAGCATGGTGTTCTTCGGAATCTAATCATTTCGATTTATTTGAGCTCTCCCCCCCACCTCTCTCACACACACACACATATTCCTCACGTTGCTAATCACATTCTATCACAGAAATGTATCCGTTTTGTTATCTGCGCTACAATCCCCATACAAATCAGTTCTTTCTTGGCCAATTGAATTATTGAACTTCTTTTGTTTTCTCCTTCGTTTATGTGGTTTTCACCAACCCTAGTTTTAGCGAATCCTGAAGGAATTGAAGTCGTACCCATGAAAACATTTTAATTCTTTTTTTTTTTACAAATCTCTATCGATTATACTTACAAGGAACCAAAAACAACAGCGAAAAAAATATGTACACTATATGCCAATGCTCTCCGTATATGCCACAATTTTTTCGCAACCAAACAAGACAAATACAAAAAATATAAAAACAGTAATACCGAGCCCGCACCAATATTAGTAGGGACAAATCTGAAGCTATAATTTAAAAATCTCTACAGTAAGTAATATTAGTTTTTTTTCGCAAAGCAACTCTGTATATTATATCGAAATAAAATCAAAAATATATTTGCAGAAAATCAGCGAAATCCATTCATTAGGAATGGATGTTCACCTAAAATCTGAAATTTAAAAATACCCTTTTTTTGCAACGAAATTTGCATGAAAAAGAAAAATAATATAGAGTTAATTATATCGGACCATTAGGAATGGGTGACAAACCAGTTAGTTGAGATAGCATTGGATACTCCTACTCGGAAGATCTGAGTTCAAATCTCGGCCCGACCGACCTGACAGATGTTTATTTTATTTGTCTGGCTAATGTTGGGTTGCAATTTCACCATCTCATCCTTAATCACATTTTGATTTAAAATTAATTTTCATAAGTAATGCCACGAGTGATTTCCAAATTATCGATAAATTCACGACTCACGAAGTGAGGAGTGAATTTATCTAGAGAATTTGGAAATCAAGAGTGGCATTTGTTAGGACTATTTAACGAATAAAATAAAGCTGTTTACTCACAAATCATTATTTAACTACAGTTATTTAAAATATTTTTATATTTAAAGTAAACGGTGATGTTTGAAAACTAATGAGAAACGATAGGTAGCCTACGCTTCTACTGCTTCTTTTGTTTATCACTGCAACCAGATCATACTATTTATTGCCAAAGGAACGCAATATTGTAAGAATGCTCTCTAGTGGGAGAAAAATGAAACACATCAATCTGTATATTAATTCATTTTTGATGTATACATTTAAGAAAGTGCAAACAGTGGTTTCTTTTTTTGGTGGTATAATCAATTGCTACAAATGTTGACATGTAAGCACTATTATATACAATCTGGTAGCCGTATTTGTTATAGGCTCAGTCACTGCAAAATAACGGTCAGACCTGTTCAGAATATTAAAAGGAGGAGCTTTGCTTAATATATGATAATCCTAACGTTGATAATTATTTCGTGAAACACGTCTCTGATTGGTTGTAATACAGAAATCATTGAAACGTGATTGGTCATTGACTCCCATTTGGGGCATGAGTTAAATAGTCAATGAATTTACATGAGAAACATAAACACAAGAATCCTAACAATAAACATGGTCTACATAGGTAACCCACATATCACAGATGCGATGTGACCGAACAAGTCGACATGCCTTTAAAACTGAAGTAAAACACGCTTGAGCAACCGCAATATTTTTTTTTTATAACGACACTTAGAATATCGGTAAATTATTCAATTTCCAAAAGAGAGATATGTCCTTTAAAAGAGCAAAATTGGACTGTGTAGCAGAAATAACTGCACTAATTAATTTTATTATTAAACATTATTACTAAAGATGTAGTTACACTTTCAAAAAAAGGTTTCGTGAGAAACTTTTACCAATCTGTTACGCTTGAATATATATAAAGGCATTTCTGTCCATTGTATTTCAAGTTCTTTGAAGATGGACACATGTAAGTTAAAATTGTTTTACAACCCTAATAATACGGCCTCGCAGCTGGAGACGTAATGTCCCTTGTCCGGCTCCGGAAGTCATCCTTCCAGACAGAAAAATGACGGTCAACTTTAAGTGTCTAAAATCACTATACCGCCTGTTGAGATGGGGACAGTAGCCAATAACTATGTCCATCTGTTTTCAGTAAATTAATGAACTTCTCGCCAGCGTGTGAAAATCACACCCTGGAAATACATAGACCAATCATTGTCCCGAGATTCTGGTTGAACTATAGTGGGAACCATAATGCCCAATCAGAGTCCATAAGTCAATATCATTCTGCCAGTAAGGCGTTCTTTATGTATGTTAATTATATGTTCGGCCAATGAAAATATTGGTTTTGTAAAGTGTATCTGTAAGATGGAGTTGGATATATTCCGAATATCGTGAAAGTAGTCTCCTCCGGGATGGGTTCCCGGGTGGAACAAAATTAACATAAGACTCCGCGCAGGATTAACTGTTGGAGTTGCGCGACAGTGCGGACTCGTATATTTCGCCGGTCGCAGGCAAGCGACCCATTAGATACACTAAATGTGTTAGGCCAAGAACGGCAAGTTATAAAAGTTATTCATTTTAAAAGCATCAGTGTGCTGGTGTTATATCACACCTTAGGTCGAGTGAAGACCGGTAATTATCAGTGTTGCAAAACGCGATAGAATCGCCACGATATTAATAAAATTGGTCCAGTATTGACCGCTGTACCATTCCGAAGTGAAAAATACCGGAATATATCCAATTAAATCCAATGTTCTGGAATTGGAACTGTAACAGTCTTGTGCTACATGTGATATAATAAATATTATTTAATTAACACCAGTGTTGTCTCGGTAAGCCTCCTTATTGTCAGCTGTCCTTAGTTCGTTCCTCGCCTTATCCCACGGTGAAAATCCACAACCCTGAGATACATAGAGTCCACGCCTTGCCCAGGCACCTTACCGCCTTAATTTCGTTATAACTATTCACCGGATAACCAAGATTTTAACATTCTTCTAGCGCCCGCATTTTCTGTTTCCTCACAACGAAACTGTACACAGACAATTTAAATAAAAAAATATATAGGCCTACAGTATATCAATTTGTTATTCATACACTTAGATTTTATAATTCAAATAGCACAATTTTAATTCTCAGAATATTGCAATTATATTTTGCCATTAATTAAACATTTTCAGGTACACTTCTTTACATAATATACACAAATCAACAAATTCTATAAACATGTCATCATCATCATCATCATCATCATCATCATCATGAACAAATTCGTTTTAGGTCATGTGGCCTGTACGGTAAACCTAGCGAAGATGGTCTTGATCTTTCCACCGATGTTTTGGTCTTCCTTGGTCCCTATGTCCAGTTGGGGTATATTGGATTTAACGTATAATATATTAAAAAACTTTAAAAGTTGTAAATTTTATAGTCACTTTTCTATTCATAAAGTCAGAATGGGGGAAAAAATAAAAAAATGAAGAAAAAAAATTAACTGTCCTTAATACTTTGTAGGGTACCTTTAGCTTTAATAACAGCTTGACATCTACGCTCCATGTTTCTAACAAGCCTATCTCATATCTGAGGACTGATTTTGTACCATTCTTCAGTAATCACCTTCTTCAATTCTTCTTTGGAAGAAGGATTTCTGCTGTGGACCCTAGGTTTCAAAAACGCCCATAAATGATCTATAGGATTTAAGTCAGCAGATTGAGGAGGGGTTTTCAATTGCTTTGGCACGTTCCATATCAACCAAGTCTTATTTAAGTCCGCCGTATGTTTGGGGTCCTTATCTTGTTGGAACATGTACGTAGGGAGCATATCCAATGTTGCTGCATTTTGTTTAACATTCTTACGAAGAATGTCGTTATACACAAATTTGTCCATAACATTGTCAATGAACTGAATATTGCCAACCCCTTTTGCCGACATACACCCCCACAACATTATAGACCCACCCCCATGTTTTACTGTAGGTGTTGTATTGGTCACATCATTATCCGCATTGGCTTTTCTCCAGACTCTATGAACGCCATTTGAACCGAACAGGTTGATTTTAGTCTCATCAGACCAGAGAACATTATTCCAAAATGCCTGCCCCTTATTTACATGTTCTTTTGAAAACTGTAGTCTTGCAACACGGTTCTTCTTACTTACATACGACCTTTTTCTAGTCATTCTTCCATGATGGCAATTTCTATTTAACACCTTCCGAACTGTCTCAGTACATACCTTTTTACCAGTAGAAACTTCTAGGGTAGACCGCAATTTTGGAGCACTAATTCTGGGGTTGAATTTTACTTATCTCACAATGGTTCTCTCTTCCTTTTCACTTAACTTCTTTTGTGTAGGTTTTCTCGGAACATTCTCTACTGAACCTTTACACTTGAATTTATTTAGTATATACTGTACTGTTGCATGACATTTGCCTATCAGTCGCCCTATTTTTCTCAAAGAATATCCCTTAAGTGCAAGATTTACAATTGTATCCTTGAGATCAGAACTGAGTTCTTTACATTTACCCATTTTGGAGGCGCCTGACTGCCAGTGTATACAACCAGCACAGTAGGCTGATGTAAACAAATGCACAAATTAAGAGTATTCATGTTGCATTAATGTTTAAGCAAGTTAGACAAGCAAATACACTGCAGTGTTTTCTTTAGTGTATGAATAACAAATTGGTTTGTATTTGGGTGTATTAAAGATTATTTATTTTTATAAATTATGTTTATTTTATAATTACGTTTTGAACTACATATTTAGATATAACTTAGTGTTTCCTTCAAACCACAATAAATATTTTTTCTTTACTTTTAAAAACTTTCTGAAAATTGGATTTTTATTAATAAAAATGCCTGTGTATGAATACCAAATTGACATACTGTATATAATAAACTTTAAGCGCGACAGGCCTAGAAGACCCTTGGCTGACAGCCGGCTGCTAGCCTCACGTCCACATGTTTTAATCACAAAGGTAGACGATCATCTAGCCAGTGTAGGGGAGACATGTGGTCAGAATGTCGAATCCCCCAGCCGTTATAGCTGGTATTCTCAACCTGGAGTCGCTACCCAAATGCCTCACGATGCTGGGTAGGCACCGGTCCCATACTGGCCGAAATTCCATGTGAAAAATTTTTCCCCCATGGAGACTCGAACTAGCGCAAGTCCCGTAGCTGTGCGCCAAGGCGCGGATATATATAATACTTCTTATTAAAAAAACCGTTGTGTCTATAGTTATGGATCCCATCAGTTAGACTAGAAACAAAATAAAATTAAAAATTCCTGGATGAAAATAATCAGGTTACCAATTTCGATTTCCATCAGTCAGATAATCTTTATACATATGTATAATTCTTCTGTACGCGCGTTTGTCACTGAACTCCTAAACGACTAGGACGATTTTGATGAAATTTTGTGGTTGTGTCTGATTGGGTCCCTCGATGGTTTAGATTCACAATTGGACCCTCTGAAACCATTAGGTGTAGTTCACCAGAAATTTAAATTTAAAAATCGCTCTAGCGGTCGCAATTTTTGACGTTTCACAACGAAACTCAATATATCCAATTAAAATTAACCGAGGTAGGAATTATTTAAAAAATAACGAAATCCGGCCATTAGAAGTGGAGGTTTACCTGAAATCCAGAAATAAAAATTGACTCCAGCAACCACCATGTTTGTTTCTCGTAATGTTTACGTATGCCTTTGTACATACAGGTTTTCATGTACCGCGAATGTCTAGCTTATGCTCTAAAACCATTAGGTGTAGGAGTTCATCTGAAATAAAACTTTAAATAGACTGTCAGCGCACTCCGTATTTTAGCTAGTATATATATATATATATATATATATATATATATATATATTTACAAAAATCATATCGTCTCCAGAGTTATTTGTCCCACCACTTCAACTAGAATCAAAAGTAAAAATACCTACTCTCTGTCCATAGAATCTGTAGAGAAGCTGTTCGAAATAAACCATCTAATTGGAAGTTAAAACATAATTTCACATAAACATTTTTATCTAACATTCAACCTTTAAATATGTGCTTTTAATATTTCACATTAAAGTAATTTTAAGTGACCTGTCATTAGCCTACAATTAATTAATAACTTGCATGTTTTTCTTCAGAATGCTGTAAAATACAAAATTGCAAATGTAGAAAACACTAAAAATTATTAAATGTACGAATAAAACTGCCAAATTTCTAATTTCAAAAGCGATAAAAAAAATCACCTCTACTTATACAGTAGGGCGATTAATATAATTTCTCTACACGGGTTAACTTCGGGTGTATAATTTATTAATGGGGATTGGTTTAAAATAAATTTTATTTGAATATTCCACGGACAGATTATAGTTGAAAGTTACAGGATTCGCAAACACTATAATTGTAATTTGTATCAATTATTGCTATCAGTAAGATTAGCTAAAAATACATCGATGAATAAAACATCTTTATAGATTTCACGTCTGCACTATAATTGTGGTTCTATTATTTCCACTAGAATTAAAATTAAAAATACCTGATTCAAAATCACAAAGTTGACATCAGTGAGGTCCCGGGTTCAGTCTAAAATTCACCCAGTTGAACGTTGCATTAGACATAGTCTGATGTAACTTGGATGTTCTAAATCACGTAGCAATGAGTACGACAAACAACAGTCAAACATACTGTATTTATATAATTTATTCTTAATTAATGTTGTGTCCATCTGGGTTAGCTAGGCCGGTTGTACGAGACTCAGGTGGTCTATAACTCCGTCTCCACTAACCTGTTGTATTTGTTTACTAAACATTTTTACGTAAACCTGTAGTTGCAATTTGCAGCGTTACAGTGGTAAGCTGCTTACGTCACAGCAGCTGATACCGGCAGCTTACTCTTAACTCACCCACTCCAAACTCTCCTAGCGCGACAGGCCTAGTAGGCCCTTGGCCTATCTTTCGGCTGCTGGCCTCACATCCACATGTGTTAATCACATAAGTAGACGATCATCGAGCAAGTGTAGGGGTGACATGTGGTCAGCATATTGGGTCCCCAGCCGTTATAGCTGGTCTTGTCAACCTGGAGCCGCTACTTATTGTAGCTACCCAAATGCCTCACGATACTGGATGAGCACCGGTTCCAAACTGGCTGAAATTCCATGAGAATGATTTTCCCCCATGGGGACTCGAACCAGCGCAAGTTCCGTAGCTCTGCGCCAAGGCTTCTTGCCTTAACCACTCGCGGGACTTAACTCACCAACAGGAATATTAACATTTGAAAATTCAAATTCCACCAAACTCGACCAGCTTCTTCGCTGTGTAGGCTAGAATAAATAAATAAATAATTAAAAATATCTCCCCACTGATTTAATATTAAATAGAGTGCAATGTGTGTGTGTGCAGGGTTGATGTTCGAACGGTCCACTACATAATGCATAGTGTAAAAGTGTGAGTTGTCCCACAACAGGCTATAGGAGAGCCTTGGGGAGTAAGATGTCTCTAGACAATCGGTACTTGAAGTCTGCCCAGAACAAGTGCCTGGTACTCATTTAATTTAGAGAATGAGTCGACCTCAGGACCATGATGCCACCAGAATGTTTATTCTTCTTGCTAAACAATAAGAACTTCATTTCCAAGAAGCAGTTAACAAACAACCCTTATCCATTTATTTAAGTACACATCTCTTTTGACTGGGTGGAAACCAGCATTGCCAACTTATTTTCTGCAGTGTGGAGTCAAAGTTCTATTTGAGTTTTACATCTATTAGGGCTCCGATAAGGAGAGGATATGACAACTGTATATATTTTAAAGTGTAAACTGCCTAAAGTTAGGGATTACAGAAGAGAGGTTATTCCTCTATAAATGGGGAATGAACCCATTAGCGGTGAAGTGGGACGAGGCCCTCATGTTTTAGCGAGAAGTATGTAGTGGATTCAGTATTTTAGATTACAGCCGCTTTGCTTTGTGGTTAGGTAGGTCTATTTTGCATGGATAAGCATATCAAGCGGCGTTGTCACGTTTTATTTACTGACACTAACATACTATAGGCCTATTATAATAATACTGCAAAATACAAAAGTGCAACGCTGCTGAGATAATTATATCCACGTAGAGTTGACATGAAAACGCCATTTTATACGCCAATTATAATGCGAATACATTTTTGGCAGAGAACTGTTTTCAGTTTTTGGTGATTGGAGCGGCGTCTTAGAAGCCTCTCTCAACAACTCCCCGGCTCTGCCTGATATTATCGCCTCACTATGATGGTTGTCCGTTTATATAAAAGCGGGTGCCGCGACAATGCTTGACAATGATTAGCATTCACGTAGCGGTATCTTTGTATTTAATTATATATATATATATATATATATATATATATATATATATACAGGGCAAGTCAAAATGTTGTGCAGGTTTTCAGAAATTTATTATGTGAAATGTAATGAACATATAATATTGTGAGACATATGGTATGAAAGGAAACTCTCAAAGTTTTTTTTTAAATATTCACAGATGTTCTATGTGAGCGCCTTTTGTTACACGACAGATGTCAAGCCGATATTCAATCTCCTGCCAAACTTTCTGTAGCAGTCCGCGGTCGATATCAGCAATGGCTGCTGTGATGCGGGCACGCAGTTCATGCAGTGTTGTTGGAAGTGGTGGTACGTAAACATGATCCTTTACAAGACCCCACATGAAGAAATCACACGGGGTTAGATCTGGTGAACGAGGTGGCCAATGAATGAGTTGTTGATCACCCTGAGATGCACGGCCTATCCAGCGTTGTGGTAAAGCGGTATTCAAATGGTCTCGAACACTGCCATGGTAATGTGGAGGGGCACCATCCAACTGCAGAATGAAATCTGGACTATCCGCTTCAAGCTGCGGAAGGAGCCATTGTTGTAGCATATCAAGGAAAACATGTCCGTTCACAGTACGTTCATGAAAGAAAAAGGGCCCATAAACCTTTGCATGGGAAATGGCACAAAAGACATTCACTTTCGGAGAATCGCGTTGATGTTCCAGAGTTGCATGGGGGTTACCAGTTCCCCAAATCCTTACATTGTGTCTATTCACTTTTCCTGAAAGGTGGAAAGTCGCTTCAATCACTGTAAACTACCCTCTCATGGAACTCATTCTCTTCCATTAATGCGAGAAAATCAACACAGAAGGACGCTCGCAAAGCATAATCGGCGGGTTTTAAGGCTTGAACCAGTTGCAAGTGGTAGGGTTTCATCTGTAAACGTTTCCGGAGAATCCGCCATACAGTTTTTTGTGGTAGTTGAAGTTCTGTCGCTCCCCGGTAGGTGGATTTCTGTGGACTCCGCACGAAGCATGTGCGAACGCGTTCGACTGTTCTCTTCACTCGTCGACGGACGGCCAGTCGATTTTCGTTTACAGATACAGCCTGAATCCCTAAATTGTGTGTACCACTTACGAATGGATCTCCCATCCGGCGGGTCTTTATCGTATCTGGTACGGAAATGTCGTTGAACACTAGTCACAGAGTTGTTTACATGGTAATCAAGCACACAGAAAGACTTCTGATCCCCAGTCAACGCCATTTTCCTTTACTGCTCTGCTGTTGACATCTTGCGGGTGAACGCGGAACTTTAGAAGTGGACAACTAAACTTTGACAGTCTTACTAATAAAAATCTCTAATACAGGCTTTCATCAGTTGTTTAATTATACAATATATAAGCCTTATGTAGATCACGTATAATTTCCTTACTAATAAACGTTGTGCCGGAGCTATATAACAAAACAGCAGTTATACACAATACGTCACATATTCGTCATCATAATGACGTCAGAACAATATTACTCGCAGTTTGTAACAGAAATAAAACAACATCAACTAGTGATTATTGTGTAAGAAATGAATATGGATAAGAATTAATAGAGATTCCCTAATTGAGGAGGTACGGAAAAAATAAGTGTGTTTTTAATTTATATACATTTCACTTCACGCTATGTCAAATAAAACGTTGAATTGGTTTTCACAGATAATTTGCTGCCATCTAACGTCAAGAATGTCGACCAATTCTTCGAAACTAATAAAAGCTTTCCCCATTACTTATGAATTATATGCAGTGTTTTAAGATGCGTTAGAAAACGTTCAAAATAGTAGGAAATGTTACCGACAACAAAATATCATTTCAAGCGAAAAAAAAAATCACTATAGTTTGACCGGGAATCGAACCTACGACTTCACGCATCGTAGTCAGAAGCTCTAACCACAAGACTAACAAGTTAACATGTATGTTCTTGCAATAATCGCACTTCTATGCTTAAATACATTTTTATATCGGTGTGTGTGTGTGTTATGTATTAAAGATGCAAGAAAGTTTTCTTAAAATAATATTATGAAGCATTTAAGCTACATTCAGGTTAAATCTTGTCTACAGCAATTATTGTAGAACATATCCTTTTGTGATTCAATGTTCAATTTTAAAATATTTTTAGGCCTAATCGAGAATGAGTGTAACGAAAGGCATTTTATGATGCCTTTATTTTCCTACCCAGAGCTTTATTAATATTATTTATGCCCTGTGCATCCATCAAACAGTCGTTAAAGTGTTGCATTTTGGGTTAAATTTAAGGAAACTTTCATCAGTATCATAAGAAAACAATCAGTTGATCTTGATGTCCGACATTTTGTCTAGTTATAGAATCCTTAAACAAGGGTGGAGGCATGTATAACGATTCCCATGTAAAGTTGTACACCTCTTCTACACTGAACAGCTAATACAGTGTTTATTAGTAAGAATTTTCAACTGAGATGTGTATAAACCTTGTATAAAAGTTATATATGGATTATTAGTAAGAGGGTGAGAGTTTACCTTTCATACAATATGTCTCACGATATTATATGTTCATAACATTTCACATAATAAATTTCTGAAAACCTGCACAACATTTTGACTTGCCCTGTATATATTTGTGGATTTAGAAAAGGCATATGACACTGTACCTTTACAAAAGTTGTGGGAAGCATTAGAATATATGGCCATAAACGAAACAATTATTAATGCTAAAATATATATGCAGTCAATATGCCCATTTCACCAATTAATGTTTTAAAATGGTCAACAAGTTTCAATATCTGGTCTTGAGAATGACAGCTTGGCTGTAGAAACTTGTTGACCATTTTAAAACATTAATTGGTGAAATGGGCATATTGACTGCATATATATTTTAATATTATATCACCAAGAAGATCACTTGTGTATTAAATTATTAATGCAATAAAAAATGTGTATAAAAATGCAGTATCTAAAATTAAAATTGGAAAATATATATCAGAAGAAATTAAAGTAACAAAAGGCCTTCGTCAAGGTTGTAGCATATCACCAACATTATTTAAGATATTTATACATAAAGCAAGTCAAACTGGAGCAAAAAATGTTCAGGAATGGGAGTATCAACATTGGAGATGGATCAACAGATACAATATATATATACTGTTATTTGCGGATGACCAGATAATAATTGCTCAAGAATATGAAGACATGTGGAGTTTATGTTCAGAAAAGTATTGGACGAATACGATAACTGGGGTTTGAAAATAAATTTAGAAAAAACATTTTATATGGGATGTGGAGCCGAAACCGAAGATTTGATATTAGAAGATGAAAAGGTGTATATTAGAGGATGTGAAGAATTTGAGTATCTGGGAGTAGAATTAGATAAAGAGGATAAACAAGAAAGTGATATTAAGAACAGAATAAATAAAGGTAGAGCAATAACAGCAATGATGAATGGAGTCTTATGGAACAGGCATATAACCAGGAAAAATAAGTTACAAATATATAATTCAATAGTGAGAAGTACTGTCACATATGGAGCTGAAGTTTGGAAATTCAACAAAAATTTAGAACAAAAACTTATGTCGATGGAAATGGATTTCTTGTGGAGAGCAGCAAGATGTTCAAAATTAGACAAAATAAGAAATACTGTCATAAGAGAAAAAATGAATATTGGTTATTCAATAGTAGATTATATACGGTATAAGCAATTAAATTGGTATGGGCACGTAAGACGAATGCAAGAAGAAAGATTACCCAGGAAAACATTGGAATGGTGTCCACCTGGAAGAAGGAGGAGAGGAAGGCCTCGAAACTCGTGGATGCAGGAAATAAGAACTGGAATGAGAGCAAGAGGACTGGAATTCATAGATTGGATGGAGAGAGACGAGTGGAGAAGAAAAATAAAACTTTAGGCACAGAAAGATGTGTAATGATGAATATATATGTATATATATATATATATATATATATATATATATATATATAACAGCTGCGGGGAAACAAAGCGAGCCGCTAGACAACCATCATACATTAGTGAGATGATAATAGTAACAATGAATTTTTTTTTAAACTAGAGGGAAACAGTTGCATTTTATGCCGCCTGGAAACTAAAATACCGAGTCCACTATAACAATGTGACAGAAAAAAAAACTACTAGAAAAATAATTTTTTACCTGACGTGGTTAAGGTCGTAAGATGTTCTATTCCACTTACAAAGAGTTGACTTATACAGAAATAACAATTATGAATTACCTTCAGTTAAATTATTTTACACGCAATACAAAACATAGAGTTGATAACGGGAAAATATATAATAATTCGTGCTCTGTCTGGGTACTGAACCGCTGTGACTGAAGGTAAACATACAATCACAGTATGGCACAAAATAAAGTGTTCACACTTACAGATGTAAACAAATACCTACACTATGTTGATTGTAATCACAGATTTTGTTATGAAACTAGCTGCACTCCCCTCCCACACTCCGTGCATTCCAAGTCACGTGATAATAACAAAAACAATAATAATAATATATCTAAGCCTGATATCAACAACAGTAATAATAATAATAATAATAATAATAATAATAATAATAATAATAATAATAATAATAATAATGGCACTGATGTATAATCCAGTAGGACGAAAATCGATAGGAATACCAAGAAAGCGCTGGGCTGAACAGATATGAGATCGGAACAGGCAAAGACCTAATCCGTCAAGGATGATGATGATAATAATAATAATAATAATAATAATAATAATGGCACTGATGTATAATCCAGTAGGACGAAGATCGGTAGGAAGACCAAGAAAGCGCTGGGCTGAACAGATGTGAGATCGGAATAGGCAAAGACCCAATCCGTGAAGGATGATGATGATGATGATGATGATGATAATAATAATAATAATAATAATAATAATAATAATAATAATAATAATAATAAGGTAGGAGAAAAGATTGCGTGTGTTTCAGAATAAAGTTTTCGGACCAAAGAAAGATGGACAGAAGAACGGATAAAACTAAATAACAGTGAGCTGCAAGAATTCAGCTGTAATAAGTACAGTTAGATCTTGGAGATTGCATTGGGCAGGACATATGGCACGAATGATGACCCTGAAACTTCTGGTAGGAAAACCAGACGGAAACCACCTAGTATGTAGGCCAAGAATGAAGTGGGAGAATATCATTAATCATGATTTGAGAGAGATAAATTATAAAGGGGATGATTTAAAACATTAGCTCAGGATAGGGATGTATGAAGAAATTTATGTCCCCGCGGCCATATATCTTCGGGTTCGATAGTGCCAGTGATCTAGTTACTTTTAATAATAATAATAATAATAATATTTATTATTATTATTATTATTATTATTATTATTATTATTATTATTATTATTATTTAACTTGATTAAATGACTGCATTGGCAATGAAAGTATAAAATATAAAATAATAATAAATATATGTTGTTAAATGTAACATCCATCTGGAAGAAGAACGAGAGGAAGACCTCGAAACTCATGATACATGAAATAAGAACTGGAATGAGAACAAGAGGTCTGGAGGACATGTAATGGATGGATAGGGATAAGTGGAGAAGGAAAATAAAATTGTAGGCACAGAAAGATGAGTAAACGATGAAAATCTGTAAGTTAAATAAATACTACAACTTGCTTATGCAGTGTACTGTATTGTCAGAGGTAATGTACAGTAGGCCAATTTTTAAACTGTTTTTGAATCGGGCAGTCCTTGATAAAATAGGGGAGAGAATTCCAGAAACGGGCAGCTGAAACAAAGAAGTATGAGGAACAGTGGAATGTTTTATGTAGAGATACAGCTGCATTAAGAAATAATGGAGGGAAGTGGCTTGAACAAGATAATAAATACTATCTACGTCAAAAAGACCCATTTAACTAAACTTTCTAATGTAGCCTTGAAACTATCTCATAAGTAATGTAGTTTTTTAAACAAAATTGTATTTGTTTTTTTTTTTCTGACAAGAAATTAAACAAATCTTTCAAAGTAGATACCATCAGATTCTATGGCCTTGAACCGTTTTTCAGCTAGATTTATTATCCCATGATGGTACCAGTCTCTGGTTTTTGATACGAATAATTCCTTGAAACTCACTTCCAAAGCTTCAGTGTTCTAGAAATTTCACCTAAGGAATGGGTCATCGATCGAAACAGATCTAAAGTCACAAATCAGGGCTACATGCTGGTTGTAGTAGCTGTTGGATTCTTCTCAATTCCTGATTTTGTGTCATAGTCGTTCGTGCACTACAAAAAGCAGTCTATCAATTAAATAATACACGTAAGAAATATAATATGATAATTTCAAAATTAAAAACTAAACTAATGGCGTTCCATGGAAAGTACCCAGTAAAAACAAAAATAGTAATAGAAGATAAAGTATTTGAACAGTTTTCACTTCCAGTATTTCGGGCTGCGATATAACTTATGAAGAAGAACAAGACATAAATACGAAAAATGCAGAAATCTCAACATATTTGTGGAACAATCAGCCGAACACTGAGGAACAAAGTAAGAAAGGGTACGTAACTAAGATTTTACTCGACAATGACAGTACCAGTGGCGATGTATAGAAGTAAGACCTGGATACTGATGGAAAAGAAAAATAGTAAAATAAAATTCAGGCAGCGGAAATGAGATTCCTACGGGCTGTGAAAGGTTGTACAAGAGAAGAACATATTAGAAATGAGAATATTAGAGAGGAACTAAAAGTACAACCACTTCTTCAACAAATAGAAGAACACAGGAACAATTGGATAGAACATCTGCAAAGAATGACAGAGGATAGGATACCAAAGATGGCACTGACGTATAATCCTTGAGGACGAAGATCGGTAGGAAGACCAAGAAAGCGCTGGGCTGAACAGAGGTGAGATCGGAACAGGCAAAGACCTAATCCGTGAAGTTTGATTATGATGATGATGATGATGATGATGACGAAGTTGTTCATGCAGTCGGGATTCAACCCGCGATCCTCAAAATAAAGATATGCAACAACTGCACGTCCCAATGAATCACACCTTCAGACACACATTACTCATGAGACAACCTGACAGTACGGACAATGACAATCTATAACAGGAAGTAAAAACATAGAGGCGCTAGTAATGCTGATATTATAAAGTAAATAAAGTAAATATTAAGTACAAAGTAACAATAAAATTAGATGTTTACGTTAGTAAGTAATTACAGTAAAATTAGTAAAACACTCTAGGTGTAATGCCAGTGGAGGGATGAGATGAGATGAACCCCTTATTATTTAAATTCTGGGCTAATGAAGGACAGGAGCAGATGAAATGAAATAGAACATAATAATAATAATAATAATAATAATAATAATAATAATAATAATAATAATAATCTCTATCTATCTTCGGGTTTTTACAGCTGCTGCCGTCTTCCCGTGCCAAACCTCCAAAGCCTACGGTCTTGGGCATCTTCGATGCTTAGCCCTCTAGCTTGCATTACTGTCTTCATGTTTTCCTTCCATGTTAACCTTGGTCTTCCTCTTTTCTTCTTTCTGTTAGGATGCCATTCATATAGTTGCTTCGGCCATCGCTCATCTTCCATTCTTAAAACATGTCCTAACCACTTTAATTCCTTTTCCTCAATTAATAATAATAATAATAATAATAATAATAATAATAATAATAATAATAATAATAATGCTTTATTTTAGCTGGCGGCCATAAGGCCTTCTCTTGCACTCAACCAGCGAATTATACAACAATTACATTTTTATTACGCTTTTAAAATAATATTAAAATATAGACTAAACAAAAGAAAATGATGATGATGTGATCTAATGCTAGCTAATACTAAGAAACATGGAATATTCATCCATCCATCCATAGTAATTCTGCCCGAGGACAGGTTTTTCTCTGCAATCATAGCATATTCATGCTATGTTTTGCACCATACTAGGGAATTATAGGTGTGGTAGCTTCCCGTTGCTTTCCACACCGTGAAAGATGATGATGATAATGATAAGGATGATGATGATTGCCGGATGATTTTCGGGGACCGTTGGGCCCTAAGCTTCCTGACATTTGTCTTACAGGTGAGGAAAAACCCCGAAAAAAAAACTCACCCAGGAGCCTGTCCCGACCGGGAATCGAACCTGGGCCCGCTGTGTGACAAGACAGAACATGGAATATAATAAAATTAAAATAATATATAATAAAATTAAGTAAGTAAGGCTTCCTAATAGATGATTATTTACAAAATGCTGAATATAATTATTATGCAGTAAATGTTTCATTGTGTCGAATTTAATATATCAATTAATTTGGATTTAAATAATGATAGTGATTGACAGTCCCTGAAAGGCTGGGAAGCGAGTCATCCAATATGGATGACACGAGTTTGGTAAGTGAAGTTTCAGATAGGAGAAGTCTCGAGGAAAACTGCCTCTGATTATTCCACCACCAGGTGTTACTGTAAGGGCATTCATCTGTTATTTGTTGTGTGAAACGGGTCTAATTAAAAAATCGACTATAACGCCGGGCATGTTTCAATATTTTAATCAATGCCACCAGGCTGTCATTTACGACATTTCTGGTAGGCTATTCTCTCCTGACATGGCGTACTTGTAATCCAGTTCTGAGCTGGGGCGTCTGGAAAGTAAGATTACGCTGCCCCGATAGTATGAGAGGTCATGATGATCGTAATGATGCCTTAAACGAAACTTAATCTAATGAGCCGAATACGAATACGACAATGATGCTAATATTATGTTCGGGGAACGTTTGGGCCTTAAATTTTCCTGACATTTGTCTTACAGGTGAGGAAAATCCGCGAAAAAACCTCACCTAGGAAACTTGTCCCGACCAGATCGAACCTGTCCCCGCTGCGTAATAAGGCAGCACGCTACGTCGTGACCACGGCGGTGGACCTGCCTCGAAATTAATATTACATATTCATTAATAGTGGGTTCTCTATTCTATAGTGTTCTTGCCCGAAGGCAGGTCTTTCGCTGCAATCATAGCATTTTCATGCTACGCTTTGCAGCTTTATTAGGGAATTATAGGTTTGGTAGTTTCCCGTTGTTTTCCATACCGTGAAATGATGATGATGATGATGATGATAATGATAAGGATGATGAAGATGATGATGATGGCTGGATGATTTTCGGGGACCGTTGAGCGCTAGACTTCCTGACACTTGTCTTACAGGTGAGAAAAAAAACAAAAAACCCTCACCCAGGAGCCTGTTCCGACCGGGATTCGAACCCGGGCCCGCTGCGTGACGCGACCTCGAGACCACAGCGGTAGACAATATTGGGTTAGTAACTAAAATTCGATTTTATTATCAATTATTTTCATTCTAAGATCCTTAAATAGGTTGTAACCCTCTAAGCATTAATTACAAATTGTCAACCCTACCCGGCTGACATAAAGTGCCGATTGTCTAGAAAAAGTGGGAGCCTTAACCTCCTACTACCCCAAGGGCCTTCGGGCCTGTTGTGGGATCACTTTACTTTTACTGCAAAAATAAAGATGCTTGAAGCTTTTTTGATGATGATACGTGGAGACTGAGGGATAATAATGTAAATAAATGATGATCTGGACGTAGTGACGTACATCAAGATTAATGATCGTTCATATTAATAAGATAGATAAAAACAGATAGAAATATCAGGTTCCAGAAGGGCAAAAGAGAAGAGGAAGAACCAGGAATCGTTGGTGGGACTACGTAGTGTAAGATCAAGAAGTGACAGAAACTAATGAAGGACAGAGCAAGCTCCAGGGGGACTATTAAAGGGACAATGACTCGTATTGGGCTGTTTACCCAAACATAAGAAGATTAGAACAAAGAGTAGGAATAGGATAGAATAAATGGCAAATATAAATATTTCTTACATTTAGACAAACATGTTTATTTACAATTCGTTGATAAAAATAAACAGGAGGAAACTCGGCAATTATATCTAGAAGAGATAAAATATCCGAGGTCATAATCAGGAAAGTAGTGAAGGGCGGAGAAATGTGCGCTTACACGCGTCGAAGGGAAGGTTGTTAGAACGTGTTATAGACACGTCACAGCTACGTGGGGCATATCAACAATGCCCTACTTAATAATCCACATTTAGAGATTTTCTGGAGAAATATATATGACGAAACACATTCAACATGAGTCAACAATTCGTAAATAATTCAATAAAAAATGTAAAAACTAATTTATTACATAAAACTTTCCTCATTAGAGGATTGCCTCAAGGACAAAGTGATACATACAATTCATTTTTGTAATTGATGAAATACATTTTGTAAATACATTTTAAAAAATTCAACTTATAGGCCTAATTGAAGTATACATACTATAAAGTAATTTTGTAAATATGGTTTCTTAAAATTGAAATTGATCCTCTGATGGCAGCGATGGCAATTCTAGAAAAATACATCCTGTCCAAATCTAAGGAATTCCAAAATTTGGCTAAGAATCCTGGTATTGTACCTCTTGCCCCGATCATCAATCCTGTGACAGTTATACTATCTAGTTGGTATTTATCTTTGTAATAGTCAATTGTTGGCTCATATATGGCTTTCTTTTCAGAGTCAACTTCCTCAGGTTGGCCACTATGAGTCTCAAAACGAATTGTGGGATCTAATATCATACTAATTTTAGAGGATGGTCTAAATGCAATAATATATATTCGTCTGTTACTCCCATTAGTGGCCACACCATGAACTTCCTCATAAACTGTGTATCCAAAATCTCTCAAGGCTTCTGCCATCATATTTCGAATAGTGTGGTGCCGAATGTTTCTCATTGGTTCTCCAAATGGACAGGCCCCAAGGACGTGTGCCAGGGTTTCGTGCTCTCTGCGACAACGTTTACAGAGGGTATCGTCCCTTTGCCCGGCAAAGAACGCACCGCCGATACATTGGCTTTCTTTTCAGAGTCAACTTCCTCAGGTTGGCCACTATGAGTCTCAAAACGAATTGTGGGATCTAATATCATACCAATTTTAGGGGATGGTCTAAATGCAATAATATATATTCGTCTGTTACTCCCATTAGTGGCCACACCATGAACTTCCTCATAAACTGTGTATCCAAAATCTCTCAAGGCTTCTGCCATCATATTTCGAATAGTGTGGTGCCGAATGTTTCTCAGTGATTCTCCAAATGGACAGGCCCCAAGGACGTGTGTAAGGGTTTCGTGCTCTCTGCGACAACGTTTACAGAGGGTATCGTCACTTTGCCCGGCAAAGAACGCACCGCCGATACATTGGCTTGCATTTTAATCGCTTCTCTCCATTCGGAACAAGACAATCCCTGATGGTCACGAATCCATTGATTTGCCGGTGTATATTCATTGTAGAGAACAACGCCTTTTCCTTTATAAGGAAGTTGACTCCAGAGAACTGCTTCTTTGTCTCTTAGTTGTTTCCTGAGTTTCCTTGCATCTGGTAGAAGTCTTCGAGTGTTAATGTTGATGTCACTAGGTTCGATGTTAAGGTCTCTCACACATTGTAAACTTTCCTCTTTTAGGTATTAAAAGATTCCGGGCTATGTGGCCGTGGTCTATAACTGGCGTTTCTTTCAGACGTTTCTCCCTCAACTGCGGAGGGCATCTTCAGTGGCGAGCGCTTCCAGCTGTTGTTTCCCTGTCGTAGACTCGACAGCTGGAAGCGCTCGCCACTGAAGATGCCCTCCGCAGTTGAGGGAGAAACGTCTGGAAGAAACGCCAGTTATAGACCACGGCCACATAGCCCGGAATCTTTTAATACCATGATTACCGGCCATGAAAGCCTGCATTCCACAATTTCCTCTTTTAGGTTTCGGAGAGTAGTAATGTATGTATTACTGTCTTGGTGGAGAATGTGGCAAATGTTTATATGCTGTAATTTTGTTTCCCACGTTGCACAAAATAAACCAAGTCCTTTATTCCGACGTTCAGTATATAACATGTGATCAGGGACATCCATCGGGAGATGTAAAATTTCTTTAAGTCCACTTCTCAGAAGTTTATCACAATTCACTAAAAATGTTTTTGGTATTTGAGTTGGTGGTACTGTTTGAAATGGGTAGATTAGAGTTGGAGATATGGAACAATTTAAAACTGTAAATTTCTAACTTATTCACTGGCACTATCATGGCCGCGCCGACATAAGCCTATCCTTAGCTAATATGTTGAAATAATTTCCTGTATAATTTACTTCCCTCAAATCATGTTGGTGTTATTCTCCCACTTCATTCTTAGCTTACCTTCGCGCTGATTTCCGTACAGTTTCCATGTCCATCCTTCATTCCTTATTCGTGCCACATGTCCTGCCTGTCGAGACTAAACTGTTCTTATTATAACTGAAATTCTTATTATTTTATTTATTTATTTATTTAATACCAATTCTAGCATGAGATCATTAAAGTCTAATCATTGATGCTACTGATGATGATGATGATGATGAATGATTTTTATTTATTTTCATTTACTTATTTAGCCTGGTGGATTTAAGACCATGTAGCCTTCTCTTCCACTCACCAGGACAAAAATATATGTAACATTTAAATACAAAAAATTACATGTAACATTTTGCAATACTGTTATTTCAACACAGTTCCAAATAATGGATCATATTATAATATTGTGAAAAGAAAAATTCATGTCTGAACTAGAGGTCCACGGTTCGATTCCTGGTTGAGAAATTAATTTTTCTTTTCACAAAATCATTATAATATTAAAAAATTGAACAACTGAAAACTGAACAATAAAATACAGTAATGCAAGAGTTTCCCAGTTATTAGAATAGCAGAATATGCGAGGAGGTATAAAGTATTTCAATAGTAATATTACGCGGAACGTATTATTCAGTTACGCAACAAATGGCAGAGGAATGCACAATTTTCCATGTTAGTATTAGGATAGCAGAATATGCGAGGAGGTAGAAAGTATTTAATTATTATTATTATTATTATTATTATTATTATTATTATTATTATTATTATTATTATTATTATTATTATTATTATTATTACGCGGAACGTAGTTTCAAAGTTAATCAATAGATGGCATAAGAATGCACAAGTTTCCAATTTGCTATTAGGATAGCTGAATATGCGAGGAGGTATTAGGTTTTTCATTAATACTGGCGGATCATAATGCAAAGTTTCCCCTCCAGATGGCGCACGTCTCGACTAATGAAAAAATCGATAGATAGATGGCAGACGTATGCAGTTTGACAACATTTTTATCGCGTATCAGGCTATTAGCATGAACGAGGAGGTAGATGATATTTCTTTATTATTGCGCGGATCATATTATATAGTATGCCCTGCAGATGGCACAAGTTCCCATTAATGATTACAATCAATAACCAATCAAATACGTCATACAGAAATTTAATCACTAATTATATAATTGGGATAAAATAACTCCGCCCCGACTTAAGAAGTGGGTTATAATTCTGCCAATGCCGAGAGAGAATATCAGAAATGCCGGCAAGACAAAATGATGGCATTGATAAAAAAATGAATAGTTTACCCTGCATATGGCGCAGTCATCAAAATAATTAATAACGATATATGTAGGTAGTTAATGGTGTATACGATGTTTTTATTCAATGCCACCACATAGTCATTTCAACATTCCGGCATTCTCTCCTACCATAGCGTTAGTGTAACCCACTTCTGAGGTTGCGGCTACTGGAAGACGGACGTACGCTGCGCCGATGATATAATCTCCAATTATCTTAATGTTTAGGTACCTTTTATATGTATTTAATATGGTTTCCAGTATTGATTAAATACAGTAATACTATATTTTATAATAATTCACGATTTAAAATTTATTTAAAAATTAGTAGCTAAGTAACACAAAAATTTCGTTTGTATAAAAATGTAGAAATACAACAATAAGTAAACAGGATAATTTTAAACATTGTTGTAATATTTATTATTATAAAAACTCAATTTCATTTTAGAAAAAAAAAAGGTCATGCATGTAGACTCGAACACTCAAACTCTTGGTGAGCAACCTTCGACGTAACTAAACTGAGCTACCAATCACATCTGCAAGATGGTGCATTAAAACGTGGTTAAAAGTAATGAATCTGTCATGAATTAAAATAGTCTCGAAAATTTAGGAAAAGTAGATATTCATACTTGCGTCATTTAATCATGTCATTACCGATTATACGTATCAGAAACTTAAAAAAGTTCATATATATAGGGCCTATAAATTTTCTCATTAGAAATTTTGGACACATTCTCTAAGCTGCATTTTGCAGTTTTCAAAAATTTTAATATTTTTGGTCAAAACAACGTTTTGCATGAGAAATACTGACACATCGTGTAAGATTTTCGGGGTTCTCAAGATTTCGAAAATGTTGACATTTTGGTGAACATAACAAGAAAAAAACCTCTTGGAGAATGGAGTTCGGGAAATTTGCTACGTAGGTCTAAGCAGACTTCTTTGTGGAAATCCTAAGCAGTAAGCGATCTGTATGTTGTAATTTTGCTGTTTTCAAGATTTTGCTTCTTTGATCAAAAATCGGATCCGGAAATTTGGGATGTATCCTAGGTCCATTATTTTTATTAGAAATTCTTAACACACCATGTAGGCTACATTTTTTGCGGTTTTCAAGATTTTGAAAATATGTCGGGAATTTTTGGGTATTGGAAAGATTTGGGAATTCTATGCCAGGAGTCCACCTACATTAGTCACTGTTCAAACAGAACAGCAAAATGTTCCTTATGGCGTTACAGATTATTCACTAAACTAATCTGATGTACACTAACTTGCCAATTTTACTCACCTAATGAAATAAAATTAGTATATGTAGACTCCTGACAATGAATTGCCAAATTTTTGCATAGATATCAAGGACATACTCTGCAGAATGAATTTCTGTATATATATGCAGAAATTCATTCTGCAGAGTGTATATATATATTCTAGTAAAATTGGTTCGATAAATTTGGGAAGCAGGCCACATTTTTTGCATTAGAAGTCCTAAACATATCGTACATGCTGCAAATTTGAAATTTACAAGATTTCTAAAATTTTGAAATTTAGATTAATTCATAAAGACTTAAAAATGTGGTTGTGACTAGGGCTAGTACTAAAAGTTAAGATTGCAACGCAGTATAATTAGAAGTTAGACTTCTGACTATCTTGTTTTTGTTTCACACACAAATAGTGGAGAAGTTGGCCTTCTGACTGTCTTTTGTATTGGTTTCACACACAGTTGAATAATATATACTATCTGCATTGCAATCTTATATTTTATTAGATAAAAATCCTAGCCTTGGTTATGACAATGCACAGAATCAAAGCCATTGGAGCTCTGCTCCAGTGTCGGAGAGGCATGCTGTATTCTTCCACGATGATACCTTCGGTCAGAATGGAAGTTTAAAGTCTTTAATGTTGGCTACGTTCTTTCTGTTGTATTCAACAATGCACTACTATCATTTGTGTTCATTATTGTATTGTTGGTATGGACATTGAAACAGAAGGGCAAACAAAGACTTAGATCTGCTGAAATTATATATTTTCGGAGGACTACTTGATACACACTACTAGATCATGAAAAGATGGCATCTTAGAAAGATTACACATGGAACTGCCTGCAGGAAGAAGACCAGGACGTCCACTCAAAATACTTCTGGATGGTATTTCTATTGAGGCCAAAACAGATCAACAAATTACCTAAATTCGTGAATGGAATATGATGATACCGTATTGTTTAATATGAAATGAATTTTCGGTTTAATCATGAATATGTATTTAATTTGTCAAAGGAAATTGATAAAGATGAGCACATTATCTTATTAAACTGTAAATGCATACTGTCGCTTACAAATTGAAAATAAGTGACATCAAGTAGCCAGAATATTTATGTAGGATAATAAAAACTTTGATGGATACACCCTTTTCTGCAAGAACATTAAAAAAAATAAGTATATAATTGAAGAAGAAAAAAGTAAACCATCTGTTGAAACTTTTAACTAAGGAATTCTACAATATTTCCATGACTTGTAGTGGATGTACTGTATCTTCAAATGTGGCATTGTATCTACAGTACAGTTTTCTGGATACATATGAGTTCTAGGAATGAAAACATTACTGATGTTGTATTTTAAATTTAACATTTCTCACTGAAAGACAAATTATATTTTAAGAGAAAATTTTATGCTTAGATTTGAGTTTGAACTCAAGGTCCAATACACTAGCGCTGTTTCCAACTGAGCTATCTAGGCCTCCAATCTAAATACAAAATTTTCTCTTATTTATACAACTCCCGTGAGTACTGTTGTCCAACATGCCGTCTGGTGGTTTCTTATTTTGAAGATTTTTAAAGTTGGAAAGAGCAGTAGTGTATAAAACTATAGACCTTGGGTTCGATCCCCAGTCTAGGCATTTTTTTTCTTCAAATATGAAGTGTTTGCATTAATTTTTTTAAAACTGTTACCACAGATAACAATGGATACTAAGATGCTTCACCGCTGATTCTTGCCTATTTTAATGTTATGTGTTGTTTGTTTTTAACCTGCAAAATACCTATTACAGTAGCATGTTTTAATTTAAAAAAGGAACTTGTAGCAAAACAGGAACACGGGATTTTGACTTATGAATGTAAAAATACGTTCTTTCTCTACAACATATTAGCATTAAATTTTACATAAAGTTTCTTGATGCAAGAAAAAATCTACAGTGGCATGTAGCAGGGTCTCAACTAGACAACAATGCAGGGCAGTAGAGTCAAGTTATTGATAAATGTTTCTCCAACAGTCCATCATATCTGCTCATGAAATAATGCACTCACTTTAGCAGTACAGAGAGTGGACTCAAGACAGGGTTGCAAATTTTGGAAGAGGAACAAGGTACCCTATTAATAAAAATAATATTTATTAGCCATTAAGATATACAAATTTTTGCCTGAGATACAACAATAAAACAAAACATGGAGATAAATAAAAGTTTATTTAACTTTTTAGGAATTAACACAATGAGGTATTATCTGAGAAAAAATTATTTCACCTCTTATCCTTCCTCTTATTTGACCGGTTTTAAGATCTAATTAGATTCTATCGTCAGTACTTTCACAATCAGGAAGAAGCTCTTCAAGACAACATAACAATGGTCGTGAAAGTACTGAGGATGGAACATAATTAGGTCCTGAAACAGGTCTAATAAAAAGGTGGATATGAAGTGAGGTGATACAATTTTTCTTAAGTAATGAGATTATTTACATTAACATGGACCTCTTTTATATATGAATATATGTCTCGCCTTACTTCTAAAACCTTTTTTAAGTCTAATTTAACTTTTTTTCTGTAGAGCGATAAAAACATTTTTGACATTGCTAATTAATTTGTAACTATGTTTTTAATGTCCTATTTTGAATGTAAACATTGTAAACATTAACTTAGTTGGTAGAAAGAATGAATTCCACTTAAAAATAAACCTTCTAAAAACATACATTCTATTGATAATTTATGTATTGGACATATAAAAGTTACACTATTAGTAGTTTGAAATAGAAATTTTGGAATAGCATGTATATTCCTCTATTTAACTTATTGTCCTCTACATATACTTCCTAATATCTTCTTCTTCTTGTTATTCACGGTTTAGGCTTATTTATCTAGCCTGTTCCAGCTCAAAATTGCTTCTCTTTCCATCTTTTCCTTGGTCTTCCCGAACTTCTTCCTCGTGGTGAATAGTTGTATGCTGCTTTTGGTATTCTATTCTCAGTCATCCTTGCCAAGTGTTCTTTCCAGTTTGTTCTATATTTCTCTACTGTTGTGTTTAATTCCTCTACTTTTAGTTGTCTTATTTCTGTGTTATTTTTTTTTGTCTGTTCTTTGATATCCTGCTATTGGTCTGAGGAATCTCATTTCAGCAGCTTGTATTCCTGCAGATTGTTGTGTTGTCACTGTCCATGTTTTGGATCCATAAGTAATAATAGGCACACTTCCTAATATAGTAGTTCAAAATTCACCTCATGTCTTAGATTTGCTGAGTAGTTTGTAAAGGAAATTTTCGAACATTCAGTATTTTTCTGAGATTTTCTTTTCATCATACACCTGTCTGACAGAGTTGACTTTGTGGTCCTCCCATATAAAAAAAAGAAAATATCAGATCATATTATATTCGAAATGACCATTAAAATGCAGGTGTATCAAAATTAATAACGCAACTGAAACGGTTGAAAGTATATGATAATAGAAGTAAAAAAGTTCTAGTGAACATGGATTCGTAAAAAAGCCATGTGCGAGATAATTGTAAATTTATGGTTTCAATCCGCCACTGACTACATTAAGATACATTGTCCTAATTAGTGAAAATAATTTGAAAAGTATACTTTTCATTTAATTGTCATTCTATTTTCCCTCAAAATTTACTCACAGCTTAACCTACCAAGGAATACAATTATTATTTTATGTATTGTAGGCCTCAAGTGATACTGTACACTCTTACATGTTAAAAGAGGTGTAAAAAGTATCATCCTTGCATATGGTTGCAATATTGGACATGTCTCTGCAGTGAGTTTCGTATATATACGCATTGTTTGAAATTGAACTTACAATCATGGTCGGCATTGCTGTAAATGCGACAGAACGCACTATCGTGCAAAAAAGGGGTTTTCGCGTCTAAAAAAATAGTGTTGTTCTTGTGGAGCAATTCTTTCTAGTGCCGGTAAACATGTTCATTTATGTGAAATTGAAAAATTACATTAATTCATTTAGAATAAATAATTTATTTAAATTGTTTCACCTACAACTTTGGCAAGAAAATGACCCGATTTAAGAAAAATACCATTATGGAACGTAAAATTATCATACACATATTTAATAAAGTTAGGGGGGTGAACTTAATTACCGGAACAGCGGCCAGCGGAGATACCATCCTCTTTCAACGTAACTTGGAGATAATTATACAATGTAAAAATATCACCGAATCATTTAATAAAATTAGGGGGTGAACTCACTATCAGAACAGCGGCTAGCGGAGATGACACTGAATAATTCCCTTTCAAGAAAACTTCCTTGACACGTACAGCTGTAACCAAATAATAATATGCAACTAATATATAACGTTTAACGCAGGACATCAGTGGCGGCTCATAACCACATATTCGCAATAATAAATCTCGCATACGGTTTGTTTGCGGACCCTTGTTTAATGGATTTTTTTTTTTTGCTTCTATTATACATATGCTTTCAACCGTTTCAGTTTGCACTATTAAATTCGATACACCGTATATATATATATATATATAAGGTGTCCCATTTATCTTGACCACCCGAAATAATTTAGTACGTAGTAGGCCCAAAATACAAAATTAAAAATTGTTTTATACAAAAGTTGTCCAACTACGAGGGAGAAATAATACTGATGGTTAGTTAATATTGTAGCGTTATTTATCAACAAGATACGAATACTAACTTGTTTTCTTCAATAGCACTGTGTACTTTTTCTTTAATGCGTTAATTATACACTCCAAGGCCTGTTAAAATGTATCACATTGTATCATTGTAATAAAATAGAACCCTATTAATGGAAACAAAGTAAGATTATTACTGCCAAATACAGTACAACCCACATTATTTACGAACAGTAGAATATTCACATTAAGTGCTCAAATTGGTGACCATTTTCAGTAAGACATCTCCATGAATAAGGAGATTGATTTCTGTTACCAGCTGAATGAAATTAAAATATGGTTCTGCAAATTCTCTGGAATTGTCGGAATATCTCGATAGACAATATCTTTAGTAACTCCCCAGAGAAAGAAGTTAAATGGCGTAAGGTCAGGAGATCGAGCAGGCCAATGAACTATCCCTCTACGGCCACTTTATGTTTCCATTAATAAGGTTATATTTATTACAATTGTAATTATGATACATTTTTGAACAGGTCTTCGGGTGCTTAGTTAATGCTTCGAAGAAAAAACATAAGTTATAGTGTCATTGAAGAAAACAAAGTTAATATTCAGTATTCGTAATTTGTTAATAAATAACGCTACAAAGTTCACTAACCATCAGTAAGATTTCCCCGTCGAATTTGGACGAACTTTTGTACAAAGCAGTTTTTCATGTTGTACTTACAAAGTTATTTCGGATGGTCAAGTTTAATGGGACACCCTATAAATATATATATATATATATATATATATATATTCCATCGCTGTGGTCTCGAGGTAGCGTGCTGCCTTGTCTCGCAGCGGGCCCGGGTTCGATCCCCGATTGGGGCAGTTTTTCTGGGTGAGGCTTTATCGGGGTTTTTCCTCACCTGTAAGACAAATGTCAGGAAAACTTTAAGGCCCAAGCGGTCCCCGAAATCATATGGCCATCATTATCATCATCATCGTCATCCTTCACCGGTGTGGAAAGCAACGGGAAGCTACCACACTTACAATTCCCTAGTAAAGCTGCAAGCATAGCATAAAAATGCAATGATTGCAGTGAAGGACCTGCCTTCGGGCAGAATTACTATGGATGGATACACACACGCACGCACACACAAACACACACACACACAAACACACACACCATACATACATATATACATATACATACATATACATACATATAAATATATATACACATATATATATACATATACATACATACAACTATATATATACACATATATATACATACATACAAATATATAATTCACTATATAATACATACATACATATACATACACATAAATACATATATACATATATATACACATATATATACATATATATATACATACATATATACATATATATATATACATATATATACATACATATATATACATACATATATAATCATACATATATAATACATACATATATACATACATATATATATACATAACATATATATACATATATATACATAGATATATACATATATATTATACATATATACATATACGTATATACATATACATACATGTATATACATATATACATACATGTATATACATATATACATACATGTATATACATATATATACATACATGTATATACATATACATATACGTACATATACATATACATATATTACATATACATATATACATATATATATTACATATATATACATATATAATACATATATATACATATATATACATATGTATATGGATATATATACATGTATATATAGTGTATTGTGGATATATATACATGTATATATTATATGTATATGTGGATATATATATACATGTATATATATATGTATATGTGGATATATATATATACATGTATATATACATATATATACAATAACATATATACATATACATATATACATATCACATATACATATACCATATATACATATACATATTACATATACATATATACATATACATATATATACATATATAAACATATATATATACATAAATATATACATATATATATACATAATATATACATATATATATACAAATATATACATAAATATATACATATATATACATAAATATATACATATATACATACATATATATACATATATACATACATATATACACATATATATATACATATATACATACATATATACACATATATATATACATCTATACATACATATATATACATATACACATATATATACATATATACACATATATATACACATATATACACATATATATACACATATACACATATATATACACATATATATACATATATATACACATATAATACATATATATACACATATATTTACACATATATACATATATATACAACATATATATCACATATATATACATATATTATAGACACATATATACAATAAGAATGGCAAAAAATAAATTCTTGGAAGGAATTTTGCAGTATTACTGACGGATCCAATCCTTGGAATGCTGTCTACAAACTGGCAGCCAGGTTAAACTTAGAGGCCAAAACTCGTTCACAACTCTTCAGAAGGAAGACGGCACATATACCATCGATTTAGCCAGCACATTAGATCATGATGATTGACCAGTTTGTTCCAGACGATAACGACCAGGAATGATACCGAGCACCATCATTTACTTAGGAGACGGCATTAGAACCTATAATACACCGGACGATGCAGAATTCACACAAAAGGAGATACTACACGTTTTATAAACTTAGCATTCGACTCCAAAAAGGCACCGGGAGAAGATGGCCTTACGAGCGACATATTGCTTAGAGCATTCAGCTACTACCAACTGTTCTTCACTGCTGTATATAATGCATGCCTAAGAAAGGGCGTCTTCCCAAAAGTATGGAAACGATCAATAGTAATTCCGATAATAAAATCAGGCCAAGAAAAAAGTGAAAAAGTAACAAAATTTCGACCGATTAGCCTATTAAATGTAAGTGGAAAAGTCTTAGAGAAGTTAATGATTAACAGAATACTACATCATGTGCACTCAAAAAACCTCTCAATTCACGTCAGTATGGATTTATACCGCAGAAATCTACAATAGATGCTGTTATGGCAATGAAACACTTCGTGGATCAAAACCTCCAGCTATACAGATTTGTCTCATTACCACAAGCCTAGACGTGAAAGGAGCATTCGATGGCCGCTTGGTTGCCTAGTATCATGGGCAACCTACGCCAAATGGAGTGCCCCAAAAATTATTTCCAATTAACAAAACATTACTTTGAAGACAGATCAGCGAGCTTGTGTTCAAATGAATATAGAGTAGAAAAAGCAGTGAAGAAGGGTTGTCCTCAAGGATCATGCTTGTGGTCCCGGCTACTGGAATGTTTTGTATAAACTCATTACTCAATCTAGAATTCTCTCAGCGAACAGAAATTATTGCGTTTGCAGACGACTTGCTGATTATGACAAAAGGGAAAAGTACAACAGAGACTGAAAAACTACACAAACCAAGCCATAAAAGTAATCGAAAACTGGGCAAAGCAAACAAAAATCCAATTTAATGAATCTAAATCCAAGGTGTTTGCTCGTTGCCAACAAGAGAAATGTGCGGAATGAGAAGATCGAAATTTACCTAAACAACAAACTTTTGGAACAAGTAGAGGAGTTAAATACCTTGGATCTACATAGATAAAAACTGAAGTTCGAC